>JAOTQR010000086.1:4548359-4571192 GCA_025774065.1 Solanum ossicruentum
GACCACCTGGGCCGCTTGCCAGGCGAGTCGCCGACCCACCCGTATGCTTTTTCGAGAATCTTTGCCCGGAACCCCAGATGCGTCAAGTTCGGGGTGTCTTCATTACTTTTCTCTTTTTAAAAAAAAATATTGTCAAGATTATAAATCCTATTTGTTATGAACGTTACACGTAGATAGTTTTTGCATGTAAGTTCTAAAAAATGTGAAATTTGTAATCTTGAAAATAAGATCGATTACTTGTTATAACAAATAAATGGTTAGACTTGATGGTATAATTTTTCTTTATATTGAAGATATATATGAGTTTAAGTTATATACGACAAGTAAACATAATTTAATAATGTAAAAATTAGTTACACTGATAATGTATATAATTTAAACTCATTATACTATAAATATAAGTTTTAAGTATTAACAATGTAATTGTTTAAATGTATAATTAACTAAATACTTTTATTATAAGTTATATTTTGATTTCTTTTCTTTGTTTATGGCAGGAGCAACTTTTATTAAAGGATTTAATCGTGGCTTGGGAACATTTTGTGCCGGGATGCTTGCTTTTATCTTTGCTCAATTAGCATTATGGGCTGGAGAAAGGGAAAAAATTGTAATTGTTGTGAGCATTTTTATTGTAGGTAAATACTCTAATTAACTAGCATAAACATGTTTTTTTTTTAAAATAATAACTAGGTTAAACATAAATATCAACATGTTCCTAAATTTAGGGGTTAGATGTGCGGTCCGAGTTGAATTTGAACGTGTTAAAAGAAAATATACTGAGTTAAATAATTGCATAATAGTTCAATCCATCTAATTCTTACCATTTGTTTATTACCAAACAAAGCTTCTTTTTTTTTTTTTGAAAAAAAATCAATATATATATATACCTATAAATAACAAATGAAACTAAACAATATATATAATATTTCTTTATTTAAAATTTTTAATAAAATTTCTCAAATGATCAATTTAGTATACTTGTCACTTGATAATTGGCTACACCGACTAAATTTGAGCTAGTCAAAATCGATAAGTTACTTAAACGGATGGCTTAATTAATGATCTACCCAAATTTGGGTGATTCATATTTTCATGAGCTAATTTTTTTCCCTCCCCCCAACCCCCCGTAAACTTGGTGATGTTATACAGTTAGTTGTCGAGTCAAAAATATCGATAACCTCTTTAACTAATATACATGATATATACACACAAATATATAATGTTAATTTCTCTTCAAGTTTAGTAAATATAATTTCTAATTGTTTTTTTTTTCTTCTTCTTTTCTTTTTGCAGCATTTATAGGAACATATTTGAAGCTATATCCAACAATGGCACCATATGAATATGGATATAGAGTATTTATTTTAACATATTGTATTCTCATTGTGGCTGGAAATAGGACTAGGGAATATAATGTGGCTATTTTTACTCGTTTAGCCCTAATTGCTGTTGGTGCTGGAATTTGCTTGATGATTAATATTAGTGTTTGCCCTATTTGGGCTGGTGAAGATTTGCATCGTTTGGTCGTTAAGAATTTTATGGATCTTGCAACTTCTTTAGAAGGTACTTCCTTTATTTATACATTTGTCTTTTAAGATTTTTACACGTCTTCAGAGAAAAATATTAAACTAATGATCTTAATCACAGGAGTACAGATGAATTTCTCTATTATCACTTTGTTTGTCCTAATATGTGTTCTGATTGTTATAATGAAATGGTGTTATCGAGAGTATATATTAGTAATATAATAGAATATGAAAGTCAACTTCACGTAAAACTTAGAATGATATAATTACTCTCATTTATTTCCCTAATTTGAAAATTATCAATAAATATTTAACTTTAAGACCATAAATTTTTTGGCAGGTTGTATAAATGGGTACTTAAGTTGTGTTGATTATGATGAAGCAACAAATGACTCAGATTACAATGGCTACAAATCTGTCATAGAATCCACAGGTCGAGAGCAAACATTGGTATGTTTTAACATATTTTTAAATTTGTCAGTAAATTTCATTTAGACGCCAGAAAGATAATCAGGCAAAGTTAGACGATTTTTGAAAGACGAAACAAAGTTGAGTGACTTTGGTGTTTAGTTCTTATAAGTTGAGTGATGGTTCAAACATTCAATTGTTTTATCATGTGTTTAGATAGTCAGTTGGAACAGAATATAATATGAGTATATAAACAAAATTTACTGATCAATTTAAGAGACTATCAATATATTCGACCAGTTAATATTGATCATTTGACATCCTAATTACTAATATTTTTTATTTTTATTTGAACAGCTTGGATTTGCTATTTGGGAGCCACCTCATGGGCGTTACAAAATGCATAATAAACCTTGGAGAGACATTGTCAAATTAAGCAGTGGATTAAGACATTGTGCATTCATTGTCATGGCATTGCATGGATGTATCCAATCAGAAATTCAGGTTTTACAATTTACCTAATTATATCAATAAGTTATGTCACTCGAATCCTTCAATGATATCGTTATTTTGTATCATATTCTTCAAATATATAATATTATTTCTAGATGATCAGACTCACAATTCAATGACATCTTTAAAGGGTTCAACCTAACAACATAGCCGTTAAGTGGTCGAATTCTTATTTACGTCGTAGCTTTTAGGGGTATAGAAAAAATAACTTTTAAATAATGTTTACATTATCAATATTTTAAGAATTATAACATGTTATTTACCACGCTTTTTAGGTTATCAAATTAGAAATTGTTTAAGTCAATTACATATTCTTGCACATCATCCTAACCTTGTATATTTTCGAAATATTATACACGATCAGTATATAGGAATTAAACTTCATAACGTTTTTTGCAGGCACCACCAGAGAAGAGGAAGGTTTTCCGCAATGAGCTTAAGAAAGTTGGTACAAATGCTGCAAAAGTTCTCCGCGAGGTAGGAACAAAATTAGAGAAATTAGAAAAGCTAAGTGGTACCGAAAATATCCTAAAAAAAGTGCACGAGACAGCACAAAACCTTCAGAAGAAAATAGACCGCAAGTCATATCTCTTAGTCAACTCAAAAAGCTGGGAAATCGGAAAACCAAACATTATTAACACCCTTGATGATTCTTCAAGTGATAGTAGTGAAAATTTGCCATTAAGCTCTAGATCACTAAGTGAAACAGCCATTGACATAAGGTCATTACAAGCAAATTGGCCACAATATGCAAAAGATCAATTAGTTACAAAGTTAACACCATTTAAGAAGCAAAATCAATGGCCTTCACGTCTCTCACTTGTTGATGGTGAAGTTGTTGACACACTTGAAATGGAAACTTATTTAAGTGCTAGTGCTTTGTCTTTGGCTACTTTTGCTTCACTTCTTATTGAATTTGTGGCTAGGCTACAAAATGTGTTGGACTATTTTGAAGAATTAAGTCAAAGGGCAGAGTTTAAAGAGCCAATTAGTGCTAAAAGTTAAATAGTTTATTCTAGCTAGTTTGGGCAAGTCTGGTGCACTAGCTTTCGCTTCGCAGAGGATTAAGGGATTGTTAATGATGTGATTTGTATTCAAGATGTGAGTGTAAGTGAATTAAAGATTATTAGTTTATGTGAAATGAATGAGAAAAAGTATTGGTGATTTATTTGTTGTGTGAGGAGAAGGGATTTAGGGAAATGGTATTTGTATATTAATATTAGTGTGTGTAGTATCTCTTGTATCATGAATAGTTGTACATAAGCCCTAAAAATATTACTTTTTTGGTTTAAATTTGTTTGTTCTGTTTTGATCAGACACAAAATTTAAGATAGTACTAATAAGAATTTTGAATTTTGTTATCTTAAATTATAGAGATGTCAAACGTATTGAAATGTCTTAATTTCGTGGTCTTAAACATGTCAATTGAAAACTGTAATTAAAGAGTTGTTAATCAAAAAGAAAAGAAACATTCTTTTCTAAACAGACTAAAAAGAAAAGTAGAATAAACCAATTGGAACAGAGTACTATCAAATTGCAGAACTCTATCAACCTGTTTATGAATTATATGATATGTTTTTAGTGACGAGATCAAATTTTAGGAGTCGGACATTTTAATTTTGATCATAAATTTGAGAATCGAGCCTTTAAATTTTTTAGAAATAAAATTTACATATATAAAAATTACATAAAAATATTATAAATTAAATAACTAACAAAATATTAAAAAACATTATGACTAAATAAAGACTTATATAAATCTCAAATTCAAAAAATATGAGGTCATAAATTGATACGGAGGTACTACATGGTCATAACCAATAGAACGTGTAGATTGGAAGATAAAGCTAGTAGTTCTTTAGTCAAAAAGATTCAATTTGAAAGATAAATTTTACTTTATTAAAGATTATTTCATATTAAAAAACTTGAATTAAAAAATCTCATTGAAAATGAAAAAATATTCGTTGATATCATATGATGATTCACAAACCTCTTTAAATTTTTTAAATTGATAATTCTATTATTTTCTAGCCAATGCATAATCACTAAAATAATGGAGTTTAATTAAGTGTGAACATGCATGCACTGTCTTCACTATTTACGAAACAGTCTTTTTACTTCTATCAGATAGCGGTAAAATTTACGTACAATCTATCCTCTTCATACTCCACTTGTGGAATATTATTGGGTATGTTATTGTATTATATATTTCTTCATTTTAATAATCAATTATTCAAATATAATTATTATTATATTTCTTTTACCTAAGATCTATATATTTACTATTTCTTTTATTTTATATTTCAGTTAGTCAGACTTCCATATTTCTGTTGAATGTATATAAGACAAATTAGTATTAACTATTACGCAAATTACTACAAACTTGTCGGTGCAATTAATCAAATCCAAAAATTAAGGAGTTAGACTAAGAAAGAAAATAAATTGAAGATTAAATTAAAGATTTAGGGTGTGTTTGGTACCAAGGAAAATATTTAGGGGTCGTGTGGTAGTGGTGGAGCCAAAATTTGAATTAAATGAATTTAAAATCTAAAAAAACAACCACACAAACTAGTCGAACGGGGTTCGACATTCACTATATATAAATAAAAAAAATAATTTTAACTATATAAAAGTAGTAGTATAATTTCTCATCTGAATCCCCTTGACAGAGAGTGGCTCTACCTCTGTCGTGTGTCAGGAGTATAATAATAATAATATTGAATATTAATAGTGCAAGGATTAGTAATTATGCATCCTTTTGACAAAATACAAATTTATGGATCAAATTTTATATTTTCAATAAATTAATATCATAACTTGAAATTCGAAATCCTACCTTTTGAAAAAATTGAAACTTGAAATTAAAATTAAAATTTTAATTTTGTGCAAATTTCATAAATAAAAATCGATTTCAAATCAACACTTTAGATTGGGATCCCAACTCCCAAATCCTATGTCAAACATCTAACTAAGCAAAATTTATATGAGAAGGTTTATAGGAAAGTTTCACCTCATATTTTAGAAAAGTTTAGGAGTATTTTCACCAGCATCTATTATGTAAATAAATTAATAACATAATATATATATATATATATATACTTTTTAAATAATAAATAACAGGTATAAATAAATGAAACACATGCCTTAAATTTTACGGTTTATTCAGCTCATATATTTAATTAATTAGCGCACACAGATCCCGATGCAGCAACACTAAAATAAAAGGGTTAAGGTGTAGACGTGTTGTATTTTAATTTAACTATATATATTTTTTTAGGGTTTTTATTTTTCATTTTAATAAATTACTATAATAAATATTAAAAATGAGGATGCAAATCACTATAAATCAATCGGGTGTATTTAAACAGATCCAAGAACTTCAACTAAGATATAAATAAATAATAAAAGATAGGGTATGTTTGGTACTATAAGGAACACATTTTACGGAATTTTTTTTTCATGCCTGATTGTTCTATTTATTTGAAAAAAAAAGAATTCTTTAAAAATAATAAGCTTTTTTTTTTAACAATTATAAAGAAAATAAATTCAATAAATATCCTCAGTTCCTTTTTCCACCCCAATACTCTGCCTCCATTCTCCATAACTATTCACTTATTAAATGCTAAAAAAAATTATTTATTTTTCGGCAAAAAATTAATTGCTTGACAATCTTTGATAGAACTTTTTCGTAATTTCATGATGAAATTAGTTACAAACAAATAGGCGATATTTTCGAAAAATATTAAACAAAAACTTTTCCATTTTCTTCTAAATCAATTTGTTCATACCAAACACACCCTTAACGATTAATCTTTCATATGATATTAAAATGCGAATAATTCAATACATGTTCACTCAACATTTGCAAATCTCTTACTCAACCTTTAAGGCTTATAATAAAATACATTTTCACTCAACATATTGTTGCATGATCATTGAAAAATGTAACAGCGAATATGATTGTTTCTTCCTTAATTAATCAAAAGCTTCGATTTCGAGTATGAACTTTTTCAGATAGTGCATTTCTTCCGAATGAGTCCTATGTAATATGACTTCAGATAAGTGGAGCTTCGATGCATGTGTCGTACAACAAACGAAAAATAAAAAATATATTATTGCATGCATTTTATAATATTATTCGATCACTTCGTTTCAATTTGGATGTCATATGTCCGATTTTAGTTTGTTTTAAAAGAAAATATTTCTTTCTTTTTTTTGGACAACTTTTTAATTTTATCTTTCTACATGATATGTTCAGAACCACAAGATTAAAAGACATTTTGATACATTCTACATATCATTAATTTAAGAACACAAGATTTATATTTTTTATATACTTCTGTCAAGTCAAATTAAGACAAATAAATTAAAACGAAAAAATTATTTCTTTATAATATTTCTACTATGTCTCTCTCCCCTCTCTCTTGTCAACTTTTCTCCCTTTTTTTTTTGAGAAAAAATTTATAAAAGAGAAATTCCACACCTCTTATGGAGAACACAAATGGACCCTTAATTTGAGCAATCATCCCCTCTCTTTCTTTTCTTTAATTTTCCAAGAAAAAGAAATACTACATAGCAACAACAATAAATGGTCATGAACCTAAAGAATTTCTTCAAGAAGGATTCTTCTTACAACAAGGAAAAATTGTTGCTTCATGATGAAAAAAGAAATGGCTGCTACATTTATGTCAACAATATTCAAGATTATGCTAAGAAAGTAATAGAGATGGGTAAAAATGATCCAAGAAAGATCATTTTTTCATTGAAAATGGGATTTGCTTTATTTTTGGTGTCACTTCTCATATTTTGGAAAGAACCATTTCCAGATATTGCTCAGTACTCAATATGGGCAATTTTGACAGTTCTTATTATGTTTGAGTTCACCATAGGTACTAAAAAATAACATCCCTCTCTTGTTTTTACTTGCTTTTTGAATTATATATATGCATTGATAGTGTCATGATTTTATTTTATTTTCTCATTAGCATTATAATTTGGAAACAAGGTAAGACTGTGTAAAATAGACTCGTGTGGTCGGAATCTTTCTCGGACCCTGCACATAGCGGAAGCTTTAGTGTATCGAATTTGTCCTTTTTTATTAGCATTGTAATTTGATCTGTTGTTAAACAATTAAGTATTAGAATGTTGAGATCGACGTGGGGCTTATAGAGTGATAGGATTAGACATAAATTTATTAGGAATAAAGTGGAAGTAGCCTTCGTACGCGATGGAGAAGATTAGGAATGTAAGATTGAAATGATTTGAATAGGTGAATAGAAGGAACATTAGTGTGTTAGTGAAGAAGAGTGATAGGCTGATTATGGTGGATATAAGGAGAGATAGAGATAGATCGAATTTTTTAAAAGAGAAGTGATTAGACAAGATAGATCTACCTACCTGCAACTGATTACTTGAGGGCACGACCTTAGATAACAAATTTAAATATATAGAGGTCAAGGATTAGCGTTAGATAGAATATAATTAGTAGGCCGAGCATATGTTGTCTAGCTAGTTCCATCTTAATTTAGTACTTTTACTTTACCTGAGCTCGTTTTTGGATATGGTTTTCCAAATGGAGATCCATGGATCACAGATGGTATTTCCCTATGCTATCAAAAATAACCTCCCTGGTCCCTACTTTTTAGAAGGTAAAGGTAAGACTACGTGCATATCACCCTCTTTATTCTCTACTTATAAATTTGTAATGAATATATTATTATTATTATTATTATTATTATTATTATTATTATTATTATTATTATAGTAGTAATAACGTAATTACTAGTTAATCTCGATTATCAATCAAAATTAACTGTCTTATTTCGCTTTTCCATAAAAGATCTTTATATTATCAATGTATATACAATAACAACAATAACAACAACATACCCAGTAAAATTCCACAAGTGAGGTCTGAGGAGGGTAGATTGTACGCAGACCTTGTCGCTACCTCATAGAAGTAGAGAGATTGTTTCCGAAAATATTATCAATATATATATAACTATTTTCACCCTTTTGTTTTGGGCAGGAGGAACACTTATTAAAGGATTTAATCGTGGCTTGGGCACTTTTTGTGCTGGGATGCTTGCTTTCATCTTTGCTCAATTATCATTATGGGCTGGACAATGGGAAAGAGTTGTATGTGTTATTAGCATTTTTATAGTAGGTAATAATTAAATTCACTGGTACCATATATTATCATAAGAATTTAATTTAATTTAATTATACTATGCATAATATAAATTTAATCTTACTGTGATTAAGATGTTAAATTTAATATATTTTTTATTTATTTTTTTTGTAGCATTTTGTGGATCATATTTGAAATTATATCCAACAATGGGACCATACGAATATGGATATAGAGTATTTATCTTGACATATTGTATTCTCATTATGGCTGGAAATAGGACTGGGGAATATAATCTGGCAATTCTTACACGTTTAGCCCTAATTGCTGTTGGTGCTGGAATTTGCTTGATTATTAATATTGGTATTTGCCCTATTTGGGCCGGTGAAGATTTGCATCGATTGGTCGTTAATAATTTTATGGATCTTGCAACTTCTTTAGAAGGTACTCGTCTATGTCTGTATTTTAAGATTTTTGCACATTTTTTACTATTCGTATTTATATCACGCTACTAATTCGAATATTAAAAGACTTGTTTGTATATCGTGATAATTATGTAAAAATATAATACATAAATATGACTCTTAACTTGGCTTCAACTGACAACTATGATATTGAATTTTATCAATACACATCTAGGCATTTTAGCTATTCAAAACTGACACATTCATCGTACTTGATGTATTACATGAAAATTTTGCGTCCTATATAGTGTCCTATGTGTATTTTGTGTTCACAATTTTTTTTTATTACAGGTTGCATTGATGGGTACTTAAATTGTGTTGAGTGTGATGAAAATACAAATCACTCAGAATATAATGGCTATAAATCTGTCATAGAATCCACAAGTCGAGAGCAAACATTGGTACGTTTCACTTCTTTGGCAAAAAAAAAAAAAATTAAAAATTAATGACCGATAAATTTCATAGTCAAACAATAAATTCATCACTAGCTAGCAATGAATTATCACAATTCTCTCTTAACTATAATCAATTTAATGACGAAATACATAATTAGTAAACAAAAGTATATGATAACATTTTAATTATTATTTTTTATTTGGTATCTGATATTTGTTTTGGAATCTAATTATATTGAAATTGATGACTCGAACTCGAGATCCCTGATTAAAGATTACTTGCCACTCAACCATAATCCTCGCTAATAACATCGAATTATTATTTACACAGCTCGGATTTGCTGTTTGGGAGCCACCTCATGGACGTTATAAAATGCACAAGAATCCATGGAGAGATTTTGTCAAATTAAGTAGTGAATTAAGGCATTGTGCATTTATGGTCATGGCATTACATGGATGCATCCAATCAAAAATTCAGGTTTTACACTCTAACTATACTATATATTTTTCGAATCTTTAAATATATTGCCTTACTCGTATTGTATTTTTGAAAATATATTATTTTTGTGGAAATGAAGCTCTTAACATTTCTGTAGGCACCGCCAGAGAAGAGGAAGGTTTTTCAAAATGAGCTTAAAAGAGTTGGTGTTGATGCTGCGGATGTTCTACGTGAGCTAGGAACAAAATTAGAGAAAATGGAAAAACTAAATAGTCATGAAAATATCCTTAAAGAAGTGCACGAGACAGCACAAAACCTTCAGAAAAAAATAGACAGTAAGTCATATATGTTGGTTAACTCAAAAAGCTGGGAAATCGGAAAACCAAACATTATTAACAACCTTGAAGATTCATGTGAAAATTTACCATTAAGCTCTCAATCACTTAGTGAAACATCCATTAACATAAGGTCATTGCACACAAATTGGCCACAATATACAAAAGATCAATTGGTCACAAAGTCAACATTATTTAAAAGGCAAAATCAATGGCCTTCATGTCTTTCACTACTTGATGGTGAAAAGATTGATACAATTGATGAAGTTGAAACTTATTTAAGTGCTAGTGCTTTGTCCTTGGCTACTTTTGCTTCACTTCTCATTGAATTTGTGGCAAGGTTACAAAATGTGGTTGACTATTTTGAAGAACTAAGTCAAAGGGCAGAGTTTAAAGAGCCAATTAGTGTTAAGAGTTGACGAGTTTACCAAGTATATTCATAATGTAATTACATTTTTATAAGAAGTGAGACTCTTCCCATTCCGTTATCTGACTTATATTCTTTTAGAGAATAAGTATATGTGATATTAAGAAGGCAAAAAATAGTCATTTTATTTGATAATTGTATAAGGAGATAAGGAGTTGAATTAGAAAAATGAAATTTGTATCCATACTTTCATTTCTTCTTATGAAAAAAGGTTCCCCCTTTCTTGTTGCCCCCTCGGGACTACCAGTAGCTTCGGTTGTTGAATCTCGTGCACCCTGATAAGAAATCCTTTTTTTAGAGAGCCAATGCCTTAAGACAAACCCTAATAGCAGTTGTCGCCTACTTCACTGAGTTGTGGTTCTAAAGAGAAGATTTAGCTTCGGTATATTCCATCAAGAGAAAGCCATATCTATATATAGAATATATAGAATTGGTGTATGAGGTATCTCTTTTATCATGATTATATGCACTCAAGGAAAAAAACCACATTGTTAGTAATATCAAATTGCTCAATCTGTCATTAATTTCCAACTTATGATTTTGATTCCTCATTCTACATTGAGATTAAAAGAAAACATTAACGAATGGGTCATTGTGCATTTGAGACTATAATAAATAAGGAGATCCCTTTTTGTCAAGTAATAAATATGAAAGAGTGATAATCATAATATTGCACCTTCGAGTGTGGTTGAGTTGGTTTTAAGGAGGTTTTTATAAGGGTGGTCATGATTTTGAACCCTCCTAATGCGTTTTTAATCGAGTTCGTCACATAAGGTGTACCTAGTATGGTTTACATTTTTGAGTGGTTTTACGAGCAATTGAATAGTGAGGTTTTACCCAATATATACAAAATGCTCACCACGGAGTGATTACTCGAAGGGCAAAGGTTGTGACAGTGATTATAGCGACTGCAAGTTTTCCTTCGATTAAAAAAACTGATAATCATAATGTCATATTATCACATCATTTATAAACAAGAAGAGTCAAAAATATCTCTAATGTATACAATTGATCGACTCATAACTATTATGCATTAACCGTTTGATCTGTAAATGCTATTAACATTTTTTTTTTACTCAATTATAACCATATATAACTAACGGACTAGGATGACATAATATTTGGACTTCAAAAGAGCCAGATGATGGCGCATTAAAAGTTTGCCATGTGTATGCATGATTCATGACTAAAATTAAATTCACCCCCTTTAACAAAAATCCAACCCACCTAATTCATTTTTTAATTTAAGTTTAGCTTAAATCGACTATCTCATTTCCTTCTTCCTCATTTTATGTAGCATCATCACGAAAATAAATAGGTAAATGGTCATCAAACATTTCCTAAACAAATCCATATAGATTTATAAATTAACATAATTGGAAAGTGATTTTAAAGAAAGAAACTAGAGTCACATACACATAATATAATATAGTACATGAATGCTCGAGAAATAAGAACAAATCAAGACAAGTGATATAAGTTGATAACACTTGATACAGTAAAACAAATGAATGTGATTGAAATTAGATTTGATTGTCTATCTTTTTGATATATTTTAGGCATGTGTTCTTTAGATAATTCAAGAAAAAGTTCGATGTCCAACTTGAGGTTATATGGCATGACTAAATCTATTACAAATTAATATGATTTCCTATACTTTTGTGATTTTGCCTTGATTGTATTCGTTGCACGAGCGAATAACACTAATACATAATGCAATAATTGTGCGAAAAAATCTAGTTGACATAAGTTGTACTCATTACACGATTGAATACAACGAATACGATCGTGTGACACCCCCAAACTATAGTTATTCTTTGAAAATTTATCATCCTTTTATTTTTCTTTTTTATTCATTTAAAATTGGGCTTGTCTACTTGTTTGTCTCAAGCCCAAGTTTTATCTTTTTGGGCCTAATTAAAACTGGCCCATCCAAACATTACACTGTCAGTTCATCACAACGCAAATATCCCCTTTTTCATCTCCAACTTTTTATCTCTTTGTCTCTTCTTTCTCTCTCTATATTTTTACGAAATTCAAGCTCGAATCTCAGGCGAACGGCGGCAAAATTTTCACCGGTAACGATCTGTTTTCCGTCCCTCCGGTGTATTTTCTTATCATATTCTGGCATAAAAAGTGAAATAATATGCATTAAAGTATCGGTTTTTATTTTGCAATACTGTGATTGTGGAGCTTAATTGGTTCAATTTGGAACAAGTTAAGTTGTTGTTAGCTTTAATATTTTATTTCTAGGTGGAATTTGTTTTTGTATATTTTTTTATTGGAATTTGCTAGGGCTTTTATTCAGATCTCAGATTTGGAGGTACGGAATTTTTGAAAATTGAGCGTTTCATTCGAATATTTTTCTGTTTTATGTGCTGTATTTGTTTTGGATCTGGCTGGTTTGATGGAAATTTGTGTTTTTGCGGGGGAGATTTAGGGTCGGACAATTTTGCAGCTTTGCTGCAAGTGTTTCTCCAATCATATTTTGGAATATGGTTGTTAATTGAAAGTTTGTTATTTGCAGCTCTAACAGAATCTCGAGAGGATGGCAATGGTAGATGAGCCATTGTACCCGATAGCTGTGTTAATAGACGAACTTAAGAATGATGATATCCAATTAAGGTTGAATTCTATTAGGAGGTTATCAACTATTGCACGTGCACTTGGCGAAGAAAGAACCAGGAAGGAGCTGATTCCATTTTTAAGTGAAAACAATGACGACGATGATGAAGTGTTGCTGGCAATGGCAGAGGAGCTGGGCGTGTTTATTCCTTATGTTGGAGGTGTGGAACATGCTCATGTTCTTCTCCCACCTCTAGAGACCCTTTGTACTGTTGAGGAGACCTGTGTGAGGGACAAAGCTGTGGAGTCATTGTGTAGAATTGGATCCCAGATGAGGGAGAGTGATTTGGTTGATTCATTTGTCCCTCTTGTGAAGGTTTGACTATCACTACTATTTGATCCTTATTATTCATCATAATGACGTCATGATAGTTGCGCAAATGTACAAAGACCTTTTACTCACTTGCAATCGCTAATATAATTCTAATGTGTGAAACTGCTAACATTTTTATACTTTATGTTCTCACTTGCAATCCCTAATATAATTCTAGTCTCTGAAATTTTTAACATCACTCATATTTATTTCTTAAGTTTCTACTTAACGTCATGGTTCGTGATTTGTCAAATGTTTATACTTCCTTTTCTGTCCAATCACTAGAGGCTAGCAGCTGGCGAATGGTTCACAGCAAGGGTTTCTGCTTGTGGGCTCTTTCATATTGCTTACTCAAGTGCCCCAGAGATGTTGAAAGCAGAACTCCGGTCTATTTATAGCCAATTGTGTCAAGACGACATGCCTATTGTGCGAAGGTCGGCTGCTACAAACTTGGGGAAGTTTGCTGCTACAGTTGAATCTGCTTACCTCAAGAGTGACATCATGTCGATATTTGATGATCTTACCCAGGATGGTAATATTTTCACTTATATTTAGCAACTCATGACTAGAGAGGGTCTATTCTAATTTCTCTCTTCTAAAGGTTTCTAAATTAGTGTTACTTCGTAGACTTGTTGCCTTAAAGTGTATGTTACTTCATACAGCCCAGTGCTTATGGCAATAAAATGGTTATTTTTGGTTAATCTGAAGTTTCTTTAGGATAAATTTTTGTGCAAGATGATTTTTTTGTTGGTTTTTCTAGTTTTTCTTTTCTCGAAACATTTTTCTTGTTGATTTATTTAATGTATTTTGATTTCAGATCAGGATTCTGTGCGCTTATTAGCTGTTGAGGGCTGTGCTGCACTTGGCAAGCTGTTGGAGCCCCAGGATTGTGTGGCACATATCCTGCCTGTCATTGTCAACTTCTCTCAGGTACTCTCTCATCTGTGCTTGTACTTTGGAGTCATGCTTTCCCGGCTCATACAGACCCTTTAAATATTGCATCTTGCTTTAGATTCTTGTGTTCGCTTTTTATTTTTTTTAAAAACAATTTCATCATGTAACTTCTTTTGATAGTTGAGTGAGCTACTTGTGAAACATTAGCGACTTAATTTTCTAATAGTTATCATCTTTTGAAAATCATAGTTGTCGTATCTTGTTGTATTTCAAGTTAATTATGCACATCAAGTATGCCCTGATATCTATTGTTTCCACACAAAGATGAGTCTTAGGAGTTGTCAGGTGTGAGGAGGTTTAAGGTATAATAATCCTAGGATAAAATGTAGAATTTTTTTATCCCATGTTTGGTTGGATGTATTAAATAGTCGTTGGATTATTTATCCAACAATCCACCATTTTTGCCCTAGTGATAGGATAAGTTATCCCACATACATGGTGAAATAACTTCTAGGATGACTTATTCTATTATCCTAATTATCCAGGATAGCATGTTTCCATCCAAACGACCCCTTAAGTTCTCACTTTGTTTCCAATGTATGTGATATGGAAAAGAACCTTGGATTCAAATCCTAGCCACTCTCTTCGTATGAAGCTTTTAGGTAGTAGCACAAGTTAGACTAGGTGAGCCTGTCTAAAATATGACTGGGTTCGTAACTTTAGTTTGGAGTATTGCTTACTGTTTACATAAACTGGCAGAGTAGGGTAATGACAAAAGAAATGTGGACGAATGGCTTGAGTAGGCTTGTTTAGGTGAAGCCTTTATTGCTAAATCTTGGTGGTTGGAAAGACACTTCATCAAGTTAGAGTGAATTTATTCCAAAGTAAGCTTTACAGGATAAATGTAATGTGATGGATCTTCATTGCTGTCCTTAGACACTTTTACTTGGTTTTCAGTATGAAATGTGCAATAAGTCTTAACGTGGTAACACTTGTCAAAATATGCTTCTGGAAAGCTCTTGGTGCACTTGTCTACATTTGCTTGCAGAAATTGCAGTTATAGGAGTAAAGTTTAGATGAAAAGGGGATAAAAGTGAAAGATTAAATCTTTGTAGTGATCCATTATATCGGTTCAGCTTTGATTAAAAATCTAACAGTGGGTCTTATTATTAAAGTTTTGTGATAATATTAAGTACTATTATAGTATTATCCTCTGTCTTGAAGAATTTTACCTACCTTGTAAGGAAATTTCATTTGTTCATAATTTTACTTTTCTTTTTCTTGCTAATAACCAGGACAAGTCTTGGCGCGTCCGGTACATGGTTGCTAACCAGTTGTATGAACTATGTGAAGCTGTAGGGCCTGAGCCCACTAGGTACTTTCTTAACTTATATATCTGATACTTTGTGAATATTTACCATATGATGTCTATCTTCGGAGTCCTTATCATACTGGATTCTTAACATTTTTGGGTTGTTTTCAGTTAATTTTAATCTTTAAAGTGGGAAACATATTGTTGGCACTGAAATTCATAGCTTTAGCTGATATGCTGAACCTTCCACATACTTGGATAGACATACACTTTTCTACGTCCATTATGCACTATTCATTGACTTAAATGCCCTCCTGGATCTAGTGGAATGAAATGATGTGCTATTGCTGACTCATTTTGAAATGCTTCTATTGCTTTATCTGTCACATTTAGAGTCTTTTTTGATGACAATGGAACCAGCATCCACTATCCTTAGGGTGTGCCAGTTACATTTAGGGTTTTGTTGTCATAACTCATTACATTGGCTCCCAACTTGGTTCTGTAATTTGGGTAACGTGGACCCCCCCACCAACAGCATACCCAGTCGAATCCCACAAGTGGTTTCTGGGGAGGGCAGAATGTACGCAGACCTTACCACTACCTCATAGAAGTAGAGAGGCTGTTCTTAGTAATCCTCGTCAGGACCCCCTACCCACCAAAAGGAAAATACAGGAAAAACTAATGCCTACATAGTTTTGTATGCCAAGTGGGTCTAACACGATCAGTTCGTCTTGAAGGCTCTTTTTCACCTTTTTGAAAGAATTTTGTCGATGAATAATGGGAAAGGCAATTGACGGAAGAGCTCCATGATATAAATTAGTTGCAGTTTAGAAATGTATGTATTTTGTTTTGGCCAAGGATTTTCTACAATTGATGCATCATTTTTAAAGTAAAAAATTTATTTTGAAACAATGCAATATACTCTAGTCCCTGAAGGTTCTATTCATCACATGATTGGACTGTTGAGTCATAATGCTTAATCAGTAGAGCAATATGCTGTTCATACCCTGTTCATACTTCTCTATGTTTTCTGCCAATGAATCATGGCCTCTTCACCAAACTGTTTATTTTGGAAAATTAGATATCTTTGCTGTTAAGTGTCTGATTGTGTCTGACCATGATTTAGGACGGATTTGGTGCCTGCCTATGTCCGTTTGCTTCGAGATAATGAAGCTGAAGTTCGCATAGCTGCTGCGGGAAAAGTAACCAAATTCTGCAGGATTCTTAGTCCCGAGCTTGCTATTCAGCATATTCTTCCCTGTGTGAAGGTATGTGCCTGATATTTTTCCTGTTTGGAGCTTCATTTTTCAATTGGTTCCTATTGATCCTCTAATATGTAGTTGGGTTTGATAAATGTTGCAGGAATTATCATCAGATTCTTCACAGCATGTCAGATCTGCTTTGGCTTCCGTAATTATGGGAATGGCTCCTGTTTTGGGAAAGGTGAGGTGCATTAGCTTCTAGATGAGGAAAATATTGATCCATGCGTTTTTTACGATATAGATGGTAGATGCATTGTTGGAAGGTCTGAGATTTACTGTGGTACGTCAGATACGAATGCTATGAGTTGCTGAATATAAGCTTTAGCTTGGGGAGGCTTTCCACATCATGCAATGCACATCCGTGTTTGATTGAAGTATTAAAGGTTCACCTATGAAATATTGACTTCTGTTTTGCATTTAATGCAGGATGCAACCATTGAACATCTTCTTCCAATATTTCTTTCCCTTCTGAAGGATGAGTTTCCTGATGTGCGCCTGAACATTATTAGCAAGCTTGATCAAGTTAATCAGGTTGGTGGATGGTTCACATATTTTACTCTAGTCTGCAGTTAATTATGAGACTAGTGAACTGTTTGCTGTTTGATTCTGGAAATGGTATGCCATATATTGTGATGTGTATATTGGTGATGCACGGTCTATTAAAATAAAGACGTCAATCAAAATCCTTAGCATATTGAGCTCTATATGGTATGCCATTTTTTTGGTTCCCAATGATTTATTCCTTTAGTTCTGCAATATAAACGTTCAGGTGCAACGTCGGCTTTAGTATTGGTAAGAGCTGTAAACCTGGTTAGTTAAGAATCAGTTTTGTAGGAGTTGTAAATGAGTTGTGCTTTGGTATCCTTTTCTCCACCTGCTCTAGATTTGTTTTTGCAAGCAGTTGTTGCATGGGAAACAACATACCCAGTGTATACTGTAATCCTACAGAGGGGGTCTGTGGAGGGTAGTATAGTATGTAAACAGACCTGACCCTACCTTAGTGGGTTAGAGAGGCTCCCACTTATGAGATTACACTCGAGTGAAAAACCATTATCCATACCTTTGTGTTTAGAAAGGCTCTTTCCGTTGGATCCCACTTGTGGGAGTACATTCGAGTGAAAAACCATTGTACCTTTTACAGTGATATTTTAGAATCGGGAATATTGTTTAGTTTCTGATTTATTTGATTTCAGTTTTTTTCATAAAGTTCTGCACCTTTGCAAATTTGACATCAAGCATCTCCTTGTGTAGACACTGTCATTAATTCCTAGCATTCTACAACTCTAATTATTTACTTATTAATTGCTATTATTTAATTTAGTTTAGTTCTTTCCTAACTCTTAATTTCTCTTAATGTTTTAGGTGATTGGAATTGATTTATTGTCCCAATCTCTGTTGCCAGCTATTGTTGAGCTGGCAGAGGACAGGCATTGGCGAGTCCGTCTTGCAATAATTGAATACATACCTCTATTGGCAAGCCAATTGGGGATAGGATTTTTTGATGATAAGCTGGGTGCTCTTTGTATGCAATGGTTACAGGACAAGGTTGATATTCGATAAACTGTCTGAGCTGCTTCATTGAAAATTTGTTTCTGTTGTTCTCGGTCTCTCTCTTCCAATTTCTTTCTTATTGCTTGTGGTAAATGAGTTGAGGATTTCATGGAGTGGAATTACCACCAACTTTCCGTGATAGTTGTTACTTTACGTTTTTTCTGTTGTCTATTGATGAATGTGGAAAAGGCAATTTGCTTTTATCAATCAGTTGATGGGACAAGATCTCTGCCACTGATCTCTTCCTTGCTGATTCACTGATGCAGGTTTATTCAATTAGAGATGCTGCTGCTAATAACTTAAAGCGTCTTGCAGAAGAATTTGGTCCAGAGTGGGCAATGCAACATATAATTCCTCAGGTTTGCTTGACGTGTGCAAATCGGAATTGTTAATTCTCTTCAATGATATCCTTTTTATAAAAAAAAACTAGTCCAGTGACTCATGAGATATATCTTCTCGTAACACATGAAGTATGATGCCCCGCAAGGTGTGCGAGTAGGGGAGAAGAGTGGAGTTAATCTTTTTTTTTTTTTTGATAGTCTTGAAGTGTATGCATCTTTGCCCCAAAATTCTTAAAAAAATTTGCATTGCCTACCCGACTTCAAGACACGCATGGTGGATATTGTCAATCATAAGCTGGTTTACTTCCATTTTTCTCCTGTCATCTGGAGAGGTGAAAACTGAAGATTTCAGTAAAGGAATTAGGGGTGCAGCTGTTTTTCCTTTTACAAGGAAGCTTACCTCTTAGGCTGAGAATTAAAGAAGGAAAATAGTTCACCAGGCCTCTTAGAGTTCTTCCTAGGTTCCAGCATTTGCCATGAATAACACCAATTTTGTTTTGTTTTCTCAGTAAAAAATGTCTTATTTTGCAGGTCTTGGATATGACTACCAGTCCACATTATTTGTATCGAATGACTATTCTTAGAGCAATTTCATTGCTTGCACCAGTAATGGGCTCTGAGATTACTTGTTCTAAGTTGCTGCCTGTGGTTGTTACTGCATCAAAGGATAGGTGAGTTTTCTTAAAGAGAGTTTAAATGGTTTTGCACCTCAAGTCCTTAAACTAATCAAAAGTTGTCTCATTCCAGGGTGCCCAACATTAAATTTAATGTGGCAAAGGTGTTGCAATCCCTTATACCTATTGTTGACAACTCGGTGAGAATCCCCGCTTTATTTCTTGGTTTCATATACTTGGGTCTTTTTTGGCAAATGAAAATTCTTCCTCCAAAGTTTCGCTCTTTTTGGACAGCACGGATGAGATCATAAGGAAGTTCTAAAATAAGCTTAGAATCAAAGCTTCTGTGATCATTTTCTTATAATCTAACTGTCCTTGGTAATTTCAATTGGCTAGGTGGTGGAGAAATCCATTCGGCCAAGTTTAGTAGAGCTAGCTGAAGACCCTGATGTCGATGTTCGTTTTTATGCCAACCAAGCACTTCAGTCAATCGATAATGTCATGATGTCAGGTTAGAGAAGCTAAACATTGGCAGGTGAGAGTAGTACAATCTCTCTTCTAATCCCTATTTGTGGTAGTCTTGGATTTATGCGCTTGCACGAAGGAGCAAAAGGGCAAACGTACAATGTAAAATGCATCGTATTGAGCTTGGAGTCGTATATTGTTACTAATTCTTTTGTAGGATTCAGCATTCAAGATGCTGTGACACTAATGAAGACCTGAGTGATTATCATGTAAAGCTGCTGCCATACTCTACTATTTGGATATTCTAAGCTCAAATTGTATTTGTTTTTGTTAGTGTACTTTTTTGAGGTTTGAACTTACAACATTTTAGCTTTGTTACTCGTGCAAATTTGCCTGATATTTATACTGTATGCTATGAGCGCTTTCTATTTAGATCGAATAATAGAACTACCCAAAGATTTGACCCACAAATGTAGGGTGGGTTTTTCTTGGGATTTTTTAACGAGGAAGTCTCTAAAAGCTAGATTTGTCAACATCTCGGAAATCATCTCTCTATCTTTCAATCAAGGTAGATGTAAATTGGTCTACACACCACCTTCACTTAAATTCAAGGTTTTTTGTTTTATTGTCTTGGACGGGTTTGAGTTTGTGACACACGTATATCTCACATATTTGATGATTTTTGGTTCTTATTACTCATCTATTTCATTTTATGTGGTATATTTTCTTTATTAGTTCGTGTAGAAAAAAGGTCATTTTACTATAATTAAAAATAATTCAATTTTAAAATTATCTTTTTATCCTTAATGAAATAATTTCAGCTATACAAATATTTATGGATGATTTTAGATCTAAATTTTAAAAGTTTTTTTCTTAATAGAGTGTTGTGTCAAAGCAATGAGCGGGAGCCTTTTGAGGCACTGGAGTATGTTGTTGTTTGTCAAAGCAAATAATGTTACATAAAATGGGACAAATATAGTACTAGACTAAAGCCAAGCACCATTTGTGTCTTAATTTACTTGTATAATTTTGACATGAAGTTTAAGAAAGTAATTTTTTTTTAATCTTGTGGTTTTGTGTTAAGGAGAGGTAGAATATGCCAAATTATCTTTTAATTTTTTAGCCTTAAATGTGTAGGGACATTTTTTAAAAAGGAAACCTAAAAAAAAATTAAGATGAACAAATTGAAACGTAATAAATATATTTGTTTTATTAGAGGCTGTTTAGTGTTGTCTTTTTCGTTATTGTAATTGCTACCCTCAAAATGCGGTAAACGATCTAACATAGGACACTTCTACCTAGCTAACGTTTTACTTACCACCAACCTTATGTTTTGAAAATACAACTCACTTAACGTGTTTAAGTTTGGTCTGATTATTGATCCATTCATTTATTTATGTTCATAAAAAATTATAATAATTTTTAATTTTAACGGAGTTGACATAAATATAATAATCTCCAATTGTAATGGCGGTTAAACAAGTCAACTATACATCTTGCTAAAGATGGTATGAATATACATTCAAAATGGGGTTGGTTTAATATAAGATCTAATATTCAGATACCTCTCTCACACACACACAAAAAGAACTAACTATGAATTTCATCTTCAAATCGTTCCACCAAAATGGGGTTGGTTTAATATAAGATCTAACATCCATATACCTCACAAAAAAAAAAAAAGAATTAACCATGAACTTCATCTTCAAATTGTTCACAACATCCAGAAATAGTCTTTGTATCTGTATGAGATAGTTGTAAGATATGTGTACATTTTACCCTCTCGAGATCTCACTTGTAGAATTTCACTGGGTATGATTCTTGTTGTTGATACTAGGAACCAATGTGAAGGAGACTCTTATACCTTACATGAAATAGGTTATAGCACATCCAAAAAGGAGGAAAAAATAAAAGTTTTTTACACATGGTGGTTGAGACATAGTTACTTATACCTTAGAAAGGTGGATATCATGCCTATATGCTATAAGCCTTCAACCACCATGTGTTCATTCTACATTCTTTTTATTTTTCCCTATAAATAAGAGCTTCACTTCAATACATTTCCCATTGAAAGCTAGCAATCTTAGCTCAGCAACATACAATTCTGTAGCTAAACAGTAAAATTCATTACTACAACAAACAATAACATTACCCCATTGCCTCAAAGGCTCCCGCCCATTGCGAGATAAGGAGGGGTCAGATTCATTACTAATCCTGTTTAATAATAGATAAATTCTATCTAGGGATGAAGTTGGTAGAGTATTCCATTATGCATTTTCTCAATAGTCATATTGTGTCTCAACATATGAGATGGAGTAAGAAGAAGAAGCCCTTTCCAAGTTTGATGGTATTGTTTCTAACTATAAAAACTTTAAATTCATCATGTTGGTACATTTACTTTAGGAAATGTAGAGTTTAAATGTCGTTTTTTGTTTTTCAGGATACAAGCTCGTAAATCATCTTGGAACACTCATTTGAGCAAGAAAGTTGAAGTTAGAAAGAGGATGAAGATACGAGGATGATGTTGCTTTAGCCAACCTCAACCTCGAACCTTCATCTTTAAGGTCAATAATGGTGTAGGCGCACACGTGTGAAATTTTCATTACCACTATTTTTCTGCATGACACAAAGACAACATGAGCGTTAGGTAGTGGAGCCTGATAATATATTTAGCAGCTGTCGCGGTTCATAAATGTTAGGTAATGGTGCCAAATTTTAGGTGCTACTGTTTATTCTCGGTGTATACTTGTATTCTGTGTAATTGTAAATATTCGGATATTATTAATATATATATACCCTGTTACCGTGGAGGTTACCCA
>JAOTQR010000086.1:4602682-4613032 GCA_025774065.1 Solanum ossicruentum
GACCATTGACACCCCTTGGACAAGGTGACTCCGTCCCTAGTTTCAAGCCCTTCAATGATGGATTTGTCCTTGAATAAACCCCTTGGCCCTACCTCGATAGAAAATAATTTTCTACTACTATAAAATACTTTTTTTTCCTTTTTCAAGGGGAGAAAATTATTTTTGACTTCCCAAAAAACTTAGCTAAATAGGCTATTAAGTCTCATTTAAAGAATTTTCCTCTTATATCTTCTATTGCTTATATTATTTTTTTTTCATTTGTCTCCAGGAAGGAAGAATACTGAAAGAGTCAAAACATACAGGCCTGTGGCAACAGGAAATTATTAAATCATCCTTGTATAGTTTTAATCATAAAAATTAAATAAATTCTGACGTTTTGCTGTATTAGTAGAGCCATGTAAGATATTTATTCATTTATTTATGAATTTCAAAGGCAAATCTCTCAGAAGATTTACTGTAATATGTTGTTGTAACCTCGACAAGACTTACTGATCCCAAAAAAACGAAGAGAAAAAACATAGAAATATGAAAAGTTTTTTCCATAAACAGCCAGAAGGATGATACTTGTACATACGACGATTTACTAATACATGACTAACATGCCTAGTACAAATCAAATAGCTAAAACTAGATACTAGTATACATATTTCGAGACGATGTAGATCGAGTACTATACGTTATCATGGTGTCATTCCGAATGACAAAAGACTTCTGAAAGTTGTGAGCTACTATATAATGACTCATCTTCTCAATGACTAAGGGAGGAGGAGGAACCTCGTACGAATGAAAATTCATGTGCTGCGATGTACTAGAGTTGGTCTTTGGGGCGTGCTAACCATAACGAGCTGAGTGCGCGAAGCCTTGACATGTAATCACTTATGACAAGCAGGGCTCGAGCAGCTTGACGAGTAGTCAAGATCCGATGCAGTTGTTGCAAAGTTTGTTGTCGCAGAAGATCAGCCTAGCAATAAGGAGCAGCATAAATGTGAATTTCGTTGTATAGAGAAAAGTTTGGTGTCGTAAAGAACTTTTAACAGACGGTTAGTAACCTGATAGAGGAAGTTCTCGAGTGTGGCAAGCTTGCCCATTGCAATTGCCATTTGCCCCATATAGTCAGCTACATTTCCCGAGCCAGTAGGGCCGAGAGAAGTAGATGAAAGTGTATCGACGAGAGATTGTTGCAGGGCTTCCATGCCTTGTGATAAGGCGTCCTCGGCTTGCTGACAAGACTGTTGCAAGTTACATATGCCTATGAGCTGCTGCTCTGTAAACGGTTCAAGATGGTTGCCAAGAATCTGTATTTCCAATTTTCGAACATCAATATAAGAAAATAGAACACTATTAGGAAATGACACTTTAGTCGTAGTATTACTCCTGTAGTTTCATATTTTAAACGTAGTACCGTAGCTGCAGCATGCAAGAACAGCCTAAATTACCTTGAGAAGCTCAGAAGAACGAAATCCGCCTAACCACATGAAACACCTTTCTGCAGGAGTCTTCCACATACCTGACAGCATATGAAAAACATCCGATTTTGCACCTATATTCTTTAACTTGAATTTTTCGTCATAATGTGACATTACTCTATCAACAAGATGGCGCAGTTCATTATCGCCTCTGTGAGAATTTACAGCTGATCGGAGATCACTTATAAGTCGCTGATGTTCTTCTAGCCAGCGTGCATAATCCATGTCGAATGCCAATGCACCTGTGCAAGTATCACAATTATCCTCGGTCATGACTACTCATACCAGGTCATAAATTGATCAAAATACGCATGTCAAGTTCTTCAGCCGGAAGACGGAAGAAGGAAAAACTTCACGTACAACATTAATTTCCTCGTGAAAATATAACGAATGCTAGCAGGGCTAGAAATTTTCTAACCATTTCCACCGGCAGAAAGGCTCTGATCTCCCGCGTATCCATTACCAATAAATATCCCCTGCATCCAAACAATTCATTTAACTACGTAGAAGTTCCACACAATCTAAAACTATATTAGTTTCTTTCGAGATGACATACAAGAAAACAATCATATACTCGAAAGTTGCAGAGGAAGAGAGATACCTGTTGGCGGGCTCGTTTTAGCTCTTGCTCTAACTGTGACAGTTTGAGCCTACTATTCTCCAGCTGTTGAACATATGCCTATGCAAAACAAAAACCTAATAGTCATGTATAATAAATCGATCAGCAATTATCAACATCACGGACAGCCTAAATATCAAGATATAAGCTTACGATATCACCATGTTTAACACTATAATAAAAGAAACCACCTGACTTGTGACAATATCTTGTTAATTACGCAACGGATGGAGATTTTTTGTTTTTCTTTTTAAGTTGTCGCAGAGGTCAGCGTTAGTTTTGCATAAATTGAGAAGGTGAATATATTACTTTTTTCCTCAATCGGCTTTTCCTAGCAGCTTCGCGATTCTGAGCCAGCCTGCGAAGTGTCTGCAAGTAAGCTAACATAAGTAAAAATACAAAAGTAAAATGTAATAACCGTAACAATAGATTAACCGTAGGGACAATGAGTAAACCACAACAACCACCTTCTGATCTCCAAGCTTTGCTTTGGACAGAACCATGGAGTCCACAACTATTAATGCACCATGCTGAACCCCTTGGACCTATGATATAAATGCAAACAGTTCATAAATAGGGGTTGGTGGTTTAGCTATTAAAAGCATCCAATCGTATCTGGATGCTTCGACCCCCCTCGGGGACCAAGCTCTCCCCTCCAGAGAAACACTACACTTCATTCAAACAAATCCAAGCACCAGTTCATTTAATGAATATCTCGTAGGCGTTTTGTAATCCGACTCAACTATCCCTTAAATTCCAAAGATATCGCTTCGACACATGATTTTGAAGTGACATAAGATCTTAATGCTGCTAAAGTACAGATAAGTGTAATTAATGTTAAGTAATTAACATATTTACTTTACCAAAAAAACGTAAATTCAATGACAGAAACTTGAAACATTATAATTAGGACGAACGGAATACTATTAACCACAAACTAAGAATCCGGTAACCTAGAGAAATAATTCCCCCATTAGAACTACAAAAAACAAAGAAGCAATAAATATGCTTCCATCACAAGCATGTTAGGGTCGACTAGATGAATCCTCACTGTCTATAGCGCATTAACCACTCCCTTTAATGTAAAAAAGAGACAAGCAAGGACTATTGCTAAATGTCACAAGTAGTAACTTTCATTGGGGTCGACTACATAACTCTTCATTTCTATATCACATTATTCCTCCCTATAAGAAGGGAAAAAGCCAAGGAATAAACCATTGTTTAATGTCAAATATTGCAACTTTCATTGGGGTCGACTACATGAATCTTTACTGTCTATATCACATTATCCCTCATTTTAAAAGGAAAAAAACTATCATGGCAACAACATATCCAATGTAATGTCAGAATGGAGTCTTGGGAGGGTAGTGCGTGCACAGAGCCGCAGACTATGTTGGTCGGACTCTTCAAAAATGTAAACCGGTGCATGTCAAATGCTCCAAAAATAATGTATTTTTGGAGAGTCCAAGCAACTTAGGTCATAGACCTTACACTTACCTTGGGAAGGTAGGAAGTTTGTTTCCAATAGACACTGGTCTCAAATATAAGCATTATAAAGTATGCAAACAAGAAAAGTAAACAACGGGAGTGAAAAAAGGATGCGCGATTCCAAAATGTCAAAAATCGCAACTTTCATTGGAGTCGACTATATGAATCTTCGCCATATCCTTCCCTTTAAGGGGAAAAAAAGACAAGGATGAGCTATTGCTAAATGTCAAAAATTGCTATTTTCATTTGGGATAGAGAAAAGCTAAAACCTGATGGTTTCTTTCATCAGTATCAACATCTGTAGAAGTGTCAGTCTGCTGGCTATGGTCTGCAATACCAGAATCACCCCAATTCTCAAAATGCTGCACATTTCCCAATGCTACACCCACACCACCACCCCCTACAACTCCCCCACTCCCACCCCCACCACCCACCATTGCTGTTTGTGCCTTCTGCAACATAAACCTCCCTGTCTCCACTCCTGTCTCTGATGAACCAATACTCTGCAATTCCCATATTTTCAAACACTTCATAAACATACACACATAAAAAGAAACACAAATTTTATAGCTAAAAAGATTGTTCTTTTTTTCTTGTACCGTGTTACAACAACATACTCAATAAAATTTCATAGTGGGGTATGGGAAGATAGAATATACGCAGACCTTACCACTAACTCACAAGATAGAGAGGTTGTTTCTTGAGAACCACGTCTCAAAAACACATAAGCTCTTACCGTATTAAGTTCACCAAAGTGTAAGTTATTGTTGTTACAAGAAACAACACCAACATTGTTTGGCCTCATTTCACCATATACAGAACCTTTCAAGAAACCAAAAAAAAAAAAAACATCTTTTAAGGTCACAATCAAAGAAATAAAACAATTGAGATAATGTTTGGTGAGGGATAAAATGTATACTTCTGCTTAAATCAACAGCATCTTCTTGACTGAATCCTGCAGATTGTTCAAGTTCTCCGATATCCGAAAAGCGTGCTGCATGTCTATTACCTTCATCACCTCTATATAACAACACAGAGAAGTTGAATCTTTAAGCTCTTTAACACACACACACAAAAAATCAAGCTGAAAATAGTGGCGGAATCAGAATTTTCATCACGTGGTTCAAAATATGAAAAACTAAACACTCAAAGAAGCAACAGCTGCAGTGGTAGAGCCAGAATTTACGTAAAGAGGGTTCAAAATATAAAAAAGTAGAGACACGAACCAGTGGGAAGGGGGTTCAACTTATACTATATATACACAAAAAAGTTATTTTAACCATGTATAAATAGTACAAGGGAGTTCAGATGCTCCCCCAGCAACGGGGTCTCATATATATACAAAATAATTTTAACTGGCGTAAATTTATTTATGCCATTCGATGAACCCCTCGACCCTACCTGACTCCGCCCCTAGTTGAAAACATGTAAACATTGAAATCTATTCAATTTCTCTACAAACACAAGAACTTAAACTCCACAAAAATGCAAAAATCAATCTGAAAGTATTAAACAATGAATCTTTTTAAGCATTTCACTCATACAAGAACTTAAAACACCACAAAAACATGCACAAATCAAGGTAAAAACATGAAAAAATGAATATTTTTAAGCATTTCACTCATACAAGAACTTAAAACCCAAGAATCTTAATCCCCACAAAAACATGCACAAAATCAAGCTTAAAAAACATGTAAAAATTGAATCTTTTAAACCCCTTTACTAACACAAGAACTTAAACTCCATAAACATGCACAAATAAAGCAAACAAACGTATAAAAATTGAATCTTTTTTATGCCCCTTCACTCATACAAGAACTTAAAACCAAGAAAACATAAATAAACCCCACAAAAACATGCACAAATCAAATTGAAAAAAAAAATAATACAAATGTAATAATTCTAGTATACCTGAGATAATAAGTTGAGTGGCAATACATATTAGAATTACTATTGCCATTATTATTATTATCAAGAGTAATTGCTGCTGCTTTGAAAGCTTGCATTTTTTTTTCCCACCTTACAAAAAAAAAAACACTCTTCTTTCCCAAAAAATTTTTTGTATGTTTTCTTGAAAGCTAAATTTTTCAAGAAAGAGTTTGCGTATAAGTACAGTTTTTATATTAAATTAAAAGTATAGTAATAGTACTAGTATAATAATTTACTAAAATGTCTGAGTTTCAGATAGCCTCTCGGCTTTTTTCATTATTGTAAAATTGACCCCCTTGTCAATTTGGGCATTTTAGACTCCCAATAAAATCTTTTTATAAAACTACTTTACAGATTCCAAAATTTTTATGTTAGTACTACCAAATAGGCCAAATAGTATTTTAGTCATAAAATTTGTTATTTGAATAGAATCCACATGCTAAAATTGCTATGCTCTATTAGTTTAAAGCTCTCGTTAAACAAGAATGACTTATTTTTTCTTTTAGTATGTCTCAAATTACGATAATAATATCATCTCATTATCTTAAAGACTCTCACACATTGTGAGGTAAGGAGGGATCGAATGTATGCAGCTTGACTGCTATGTTTAAAACATAGATCGACTGTTTTCGGTTAGTCTGTCTCAAATTAAACGATCTTTTTTTTTTTACAATATTTATTTTTAATTTTTCACATCGCATGATTAGGATTAAGATTAAAAAAATTTTTGATACATCTGAGGTAATTTTAATTTAGAATTACAAATCAAAAGGTCTTTTTTATTTTTTAAACTCCGTGACAATCGAATTAGGTCGTTATTTTTAAAACTGAAGGAGTAAAATTTTAAATAGACAGAGGCTGTTAAGTTTATCGATAAATTTTATATAAACATTCGAATTATGTAAGTATTTATTTTAGTTGAATATCAATTATATAAAAAGTGTGTATATTATATATTTCAATTAATTATTTAAAACATATTATCTCTTTTAATCATGTATACTATTTTCAAATGGATTATGTTTGAGATTCTACAGCTTATTAAACTAATAAAAGGAGATGATACGTTTTAAGTAGTTAATTTCTTTATGTTATGAGCAATTACAAATATGTATGAAAAAACTCAAAAAATTAAATCAAAATAGCTAATAGAAATATTTTATTATATTTCAGATGTTTAATCAGAATATACAGTAATTTGAGTGTTTAAATAAAAATTAGTCACTAATTTAAGTGATGGTGTATATTTTATATATTAAGCTAATAATGAATGGACCAAAGAGATATTTCTTTCTTCCTTTGAGCAAATATGAGCATAAAATGAATTTTTTTAAAAAAAAATTCTCAAAGTACAAGGACAAATTTGAATTTTTTTTATTTTGATCATATCAAAATATTTGACACAATACTAATAATATTAATACTAATTCATACAAACAGAAATTGAAAGTTCAATTTATATAATGATTGAAAAATTATACTCACTATCAACAACAACAACATATCCAGTGAAATTCCACAAATGGGGTCTGGGAAGGATATATTGTACGCAGATCTTATCGCTACTTCATGAAAGTATAGAGGTTGTTTTCTAAAACCCTCGTAAAAATTAAACTAACTATCATGTTGTAACAATATTCCATATTCATAAATTATAACATAAGATTCTGTGATCTTAATTTGGATATGAAAACAGTGTTTAAGATTTCATCATGAAGAAAAGGATAAATATTTATTTAATTTAATATAATATAATGGTTACTTACCAATGCAAAAAGAAATACTATACGGCTATAGCACTATAGCACAAGTACCTGTCCTTGTTTATTGTACTCCCTTGATTAATTTTTAAAATTATATTTTAATAAAAACTTAGATATTTTAAAAAATTATGTGAAAAATATTATAAATTATATTTTTTATACTAATATGATAAGAAAAATATCTGTTAAAAATTTAGTCAAAATATATATCATTTGACTCTAAAACGAATGGCAACTAAAAAAGAGAGAGAAGCATTTGTTAAATACGTTTTCATTTTAAAATAATCGTTATTTTAATAGTATTGATAATTATAATTCTTCCATCAATATCATTAAAAAATACTTACTAAAAGTTAGTTAAAATTCACAAATCATTATTCGACTCTAAAAAAAGAAAAGTCTGACCATTAAAAGAGAACGAAGAAAATAGCATTCTTTAAATATATTTCCATTTCAAAATAAGTGTTATAAATTTGAAATATATTATTTATTTGCATATATCAAATATAATAAACTTAGAATGATTTTTCAAGAAAATTTTTTATCACAATTTAAATTTAATGAAGACTTTAATATGAGTATTTTGAATTTTTTTACACAACGTTTGTATAGTACAGATGCTTTTATTTTGTCTGTGGGTATTTTATTATTATTATTATTATTATTGTGTGTAGGAAAAGGTTTCTTATGTTTGCAGAGACTGTGAATAAATAAATTGCAGGCTTTTTCTTGAAAATTGTTTCTTACGTGTTAAAATGGTTTTTACTGTACGTAAAACTGTAAGTGTAAGTCCGTAAAATTACCAATAATAGATATTATGATAAAATTGCACCTTCAAAAAGTAAAAATGGAAAATTCACTTTCTGTGAATTTCTTTTTTATTAAATACTTTTTGTTTTTACTAACAAACAAAAAATAACCTTCTTTTTCTACTACTATATGGTAAAAAATATATATTAAAAAATTGCATGTAAACACAAATATGTATCACCTTATTTTTACTTACTATTTTTACCAAAGAAAAAATTGGGTGAATATAATAATTTATAAGAAAATAAACTAGGAAAAAGATAGAACCAATAATTGACCTTTTATAAAGTTAAAATTTTGCCTATGATGTTTATACTAAATTATACTCCCTCCGTCTCATTTTATATGACACTCTTTTCTTTTTGGTTCGGCCCAAAGAAAATGTCACCTTACTCAAATTGGAAACAATTTATCTCTAAAATTCTCTTTTTAATCTTAATGAAATAATTCTCAGTCACATAAACATCTAAGAATGATTTTATACTACAAGTTTCAAAAGTCTTCTTTTTTTTCTTAAATACCGTGACAAGTCAAAAGGGTGCCACATAACGGAAGGAGTACATATTTAGTACAAGTAAATCATAAACTACAGTAAGAATATATATAATCAACTACTCTTTCTGTTCATTTTTACTTGTTACTCTTTTACTTATCGAGATCAAACTATATGAACGTTGATCGACATTTTAAGTTGTATTTTTTCATCATATTAATATGAAAATGATTGCAACTTATAACATTTTTCGTATAGTTTTCAACCATCTAAATTTTAAATTTTAAATATTAAATTTAACTACTAAAACAGTAACTATTCATATTTTATATTTTTTAGATTAAATATTTATTTAACACATTACACTTTTTAAATGCAGTTACTTAAATGCTCATTCATGTAATTGAAATTTGTTAGATAACCACTAGGTCTTTGGGAAGTTGTGTTTTGGTCATTAAAAATAGTGTGTTGAAAAGTTTATATAATTTATAATATTGGGAGTAGTAATTAAATAATACTATTAAAATATTTAAGGCACAAAAGATGATGTGATGGTGATATGATTGAAAAAAATTTTGAGGTTTGAAATTTTCCCTTTTAATTTATTTATTCTTAAATGCAATGTTGATGTCAATAAATTTTATTTTTAAAGTAATTCACCACAAAATATAAATTTAAAAAATAAAAATTATAATCTAAAATAAATTAGACTTTTGTGATCGTGAATAATCTTATTTAAGATTTAATAAAACAATGTATCAAATTTAAATAATTTTAAAATATAAAAAAATGCCAATTTTTAGATAGAATAAAAAAAATATCTCATAAAATAAAATGTCACAAAAACAGTAATTTTCTCATATAACCATCTAATTTCAAAAATTATAGACTCGAAAGAGAAGCTAAAAGTTGATATATGAGCTAGATCAAAGTCAATATATTGATTCAAATTTTATATTATTATTAGCATACACTAACACTTAATATTTTTATACTAAAATTCAAATAATTTTCTTTGTTTTTGAATGTACTCATGCTCCTCTATTCTTCTTTATTCAAATACTGAAGGTAGATCAGTCAATACAGCAACAATAACATACCTTGTAAAATTTTATAAGTGAAATTTGGAGAAGATAAAATATACGTAAACATTGTCACTATCATATAAAGATAAGTAGATTGTCTGCGTAAACCTTAACACTACCTTATAGAGATAGAAAAATTGTCTCCGAAAGACTCTCATCTCTACATATGACAAATATATAATTTAAAATATGAATTTTTTGATTTATCAGAAGTTCCTTTATTCTCAGATCTCGAACATGAAACGTGTTCATTATTCCTAAAAAATGTAGTTGGAGAATTAAATAGAAGATAGGATGCGTAATAAATAATTGCTTGTAAGCAAGCATGTGCAGCAAGTTGGATAATAAATACTGACATAATGCCTTTTTCTGGATTGTGAATCTTTTCTCCACATTGGCTTTATCTTGTCTTTATTTTAACATATATCTAAAGATAAAATCACATGATCTTTTCAATTTTCTTTGATATTTTTTTTTTATTTTTGCCCATTTATAAAAAATAAAGAAAATGATAAAGAGTGTAGCTTGAATGATGCACCATAGATGGCGAAAGTCTAGTAATCGAAAGTATTATTAGCTTATACTCTGATCCGAGTAGCATGAGACATGTGGAATCCTATGTGAATCAGCAAGGACCTCGATGAAAAAAATGGGATCACTTATTATGGGCTCGTTGAGAATGATTCTGATCTAGTTC
>JAOTQR010000086.1:4638110-4665006 GCA_025774065.1 Solanum ossicruentum
ATGAAAAAATTATTCCACTCCAAAAAAAACAAACCCCCCCCCCCCCCCCCCCAACAAAAAAAAAAAAAGAAAAGAAGAAGAAGAAGATATTCTTTTTATTCGCATCCTCACTGACCATCACACCCTTCGAAAAAATCTGCCCAGTTTATCGCTTTTGTACATCAGCAGAACATACTCTTTCACACCTGTTATGATTTTCATCTTCTCGTTTTGGTATGTCAGCAGAACATACTCTTCCACACCTGTTATGATTTTCATCTTCACCCAATTCTATGTGACTTTGATGTACAAAAAGTTGTATTCCTTAGCTTGCTGCTGGACCTTATTAATTCGTCTATGTTCGAGCTTAAACCAGTATTCAACTTAGAGCTAAGGCTGTAGCTTTACCTTCTTAAGCTGTGCGCAAACTAAACCAGCAACTATTAACTAAAAATTAAAAAGTCTACCAATAATGATGAAACCCACAATATGCATTTCCAGAATGTGCAGCTCGTTGCAGCGCTTCTATATCCTTTAATAGAAAGACATAATCATATACCACAAAGTTAATGTTGTTAATTGTGAGACTTAATTTACAGTTCATCACTTCTCTTGCAATATGTTGAGTTCCATATCGCTGAACTTTCAGATTATTACCTCTTTGCTTAAACTATTTTGACATCTAATCATTTAGCTGCTGCTTTGTTCAGTAAAAGGTTTTGGTAATATGTTAGAATTCTAATTTATTCTGATGTTCTCATCTTAATCACCTATATTTCCTATGTTTTTAAGAATATTATCTGATGAGTTCACTTATTGTTTGACAAATTTTCATTCATTTTAAGATCTTGGCGATGCGTCATCCTAGGAGACTCGTCTTGTCAGGCTGCCTTGGGGCTTTGATTGTAAGACTTCATACACCTTTCCTTCACCATTTTCCATTATTTAACATGCCCTTATTTATATTCTGGGTGATAACTGTCTGCCTTGAAATGTTGGTGGCTGTAGGTAATGACCATTTTGTCTGCCGTTGTTGGTTGGGCTGCTCCCAGTTTGGTAAGTTTTATCTAAGTGCAATCCCTTTGATTACATTGGTGGTAAACTGGTAATCTTGTATTTCACCTGAGCTGTCTATCATATATGATGTAAAGTCATAAGCAGAACTTGAAATATATATTAATCCTTTCTTATAGAAATGGTTTGCACGTCCTAGTAGTTCCGATAACAGAGGCGTTATGTCTGCTAACACAAACATTGCTTCTATCTCAAGGTCTGTGCCTCGTGCTAGTGATCAGTCATGGGCAACTTGAACAGTCATCTTGCTTTCTTACAGCTATCAAATGTGTTAAGCTGTATGTACCTATCAAAAAATAGACTTCTACTGTATATTGTACAGTGAAATCTGAAAATAATGGTAAAAACTTGCAAGATAGATCCAAGTGAACTTATGCATCATTTTTTATGTTAGTATCTCATAGTTCGTACAAACAAATGGAGGATCATGTCATGCGCTAGATGTATATGGAGTGCATTTAGAGTTAATCAGATGAAGAACATGTATTCTGGGTTGTTCAAGTTCACTATCATTATGATCTAGCAGTCTATCATTACAGCTCTGTTTAATTTCACTACCTTGGTTTCTGTACAAAGCACTTTGTAATCTGCTTTTCGTTATATCAATTTTATTTGCTCAAAACTTAAAAGTTGACACATGTTCTCCACAGGTGTCCCGTAAATGGACCCATCATATTACAACACTGCTGTTCTTGGGATTTGGAGTATGGTCTTTGTGGGATGCATTCCATGATGGGTAATCATTTGGTTCCTGCTTACTTCTGATTATACTTGTGCTGCTAATCTGTAATATCTGTATGTGTCAGTTACTTTTTTATTAATTTAATTCTAATTTCATCCACAGGGATGATGAAGAGTTGGCTGAAGTTGAAGCCCAGCTGGTCTGTATTTTTTCAATTACATCTACTGTACATGAACTTTAGCTTTTCTTATTTTTACCTTGCATGGTGCAAGTAGGATGCTGATCTAAAATCTAATGGTGGAGCAACCAAGGAGAAGAATCAGGTAGCGTTCCTGTTGTTGTTAAGATAAATGAAAATGGCAATTCCTTCAAGACTTAACCTCTCTCCAATTTTCATATCAGCAATTTACTAAATTGTTGCTCGACCAAATGCTAGTGTCTACATTGACTATTATTATTTTTTTTTTCAGTTATGAATACTATCCTCTGTTACCTCTCTGTTTGAGATGGCAGAATGCATAGTGATAAATTTTGTCAGCTGACCGTGAGAAGTGTCTTTAGCATTTCCTTGAAAACTTGAATAAAATTCCTTATGTAGACAAAAAAGAAGAAGAAGAAGAGAACAACAATATAAACAACAAAAACGCCTATGTTAGTTAGCCTCCTCCTGATGAATGTATACAAACAAAATTGCCTTCTGAGTTCTCTAACGAGGATTCTCACACATTCAACACCATTTGCCAGCATCATTCCATGCTGAGCATTTATGTTAACTGAACTCAAAAGAAAGCAATATTACATTCTTTTTCTGACTTGCTTTAGTTCGTTGGTACTGAATGCTGATTTCTAGGACCTTTGTGTACGTACTGCTCATCTATTACTAATCGTCCTTCCCAGTCGTTATAACGGATCTCATTTTGGCTGAAGCACTGTGTTTTTGTAATTGCAGACTATTTGGTTTTGATGACTTCTTTTCCCATGTATTTATTTTTGAGAAACAAATTCTTCTGGTGGAGGCTTTTTTGTGCATTTATTTTACTCCTCTACAGTTATCACCTGAGTGATCTTATATTGTGCATGAGAAATGTGTTGAAATTTTGAGATTGACATCGCAATCCACAGTGCCAACTGCCATCTCTTTACTGTCTTTTCTGGGTACTTTGGTTATGTGAACTCTCCAAATTTCTTTTTGTTGTTGCCGATCTTCTAAACCGTACCTTTAAGCAAGAAGAAGCTGGTTTTTAGAGAGCTATATTCACTTGTTAGTTTTTTGAGCCAACGACCTTTTATCTGCTAATTTTGTTGAATATATGAGAATAGGTATATATAAGTTCCTTCTTCATGAATTAAACCATTAATTCTGTCACAAGATGAAGACTCTCAAAGACATATTTTCTCTCTCTGTATGGTCTTTTATTAGATCTTTTCACTCCGATTTGCTAGTTCTCATAAGAACAGGTGTCAAGTTGCTACATGCCTACAAATTTATTAGATAAATGCATACCTTTGTCAATAGCTTTAACAAAGCTATCTTTTCTAGGATTCTGATGAGTTAAAGAAGCAGAGGCGGCCTTTTCTCACTCAATTCTTCTCACCCATCCTTCTGAAGGTTAATATCTGTTAAATAGCCACCAGATATGTGAACGTCACTGTTAAGAACCAATTATATAATGCCTTAATTTTGCAGGCATTTTCAATTACCTTCTTTGGTGAATGGGGTGACAAGAGCCAGGTATTCAACTGCACAACAAGTGTTGTAGCATAACTATCTCCTGAGCTAGCTCCTAAATTTTAGCAGTTGTTACAACTTTTCAGATTGCTACCATTGGTTTGGCTGCCGATGAGAATCCATTAGGAGTTGTTCTTGGAGGAATACTGTAAGTTACTCCATTGATATAAAGCATTATGTTATTGACTTCTTATGTTTTCAACTATGAATGCCATTCTAATATTGCTTATGGCTCTTGTGCGGCATCTGAAGTCAGAAAAAGATGTCAATTAATCCTTCTGCCGAATAGGATTTGTAGTTGACCGACCAAAAAAAATGAGTCAAAAGACATCAATACAAGCACTCTCAATATAAATAGTCACATAATTGAGTTTGAGAATCAGTAAGATGCACAGTTTTATGATGTCATAAATCTTTCTCAGGGGACAAGCCTTATGTACTACAGCTGCCGTCCTAGGAGGGAAAAGCCTTGCATCTTCAATATCTGAAAGAATAGTGAGTGATTTACTTTATGTCTGCTCTTGTTTACCCTTATGTTCCTTTTGTCCATTTTCATGAGAGCAGAGTTATTTCTTGATGTAGGTGGCATTTGCTGGTGGATTTCTTTTCATTATTTTTGGAATTCAGTCCTTCCTTACTCCAGTCGAGTAACCACGACATTTATATCATGAATATTTAACCCATTCTCCGGTTAGTCCTGACTGGTTCTTCCTTCTGCTATGCATGAAACTGTTTGATATTGACATTAGAATACCAAAGTAAATTCTATGTCACACATTTTCTGGATAAAACAAAAGACTGATATCTGCCATCTTCAAAAAGGAATGGCAGAAGAATTACAGCCTGCTCAAGAACAATTAGTAGTTGATACGTTTTGCAAAAAAAATTGCCTGTGTTTGATGATGAGTGGATTGACATTGGATCAATACTTTCATGCAGGAAGTGAATGATGGTCCAGATACACATTTCATTTGCTGAAGTCCTCGATATGAAAGGTACGCAAACAAGTCGGGGAAACACTATCCAATTAGATGTTAGTTCCGTTAATTTAGATTTTTAGGCTCCAGGTCTGGCGACTATTTTTAACCCTTTCACTGAAAGGCAAATATGTAGACGTTAGTTTCTTATGACAAGCTTGTTCTCATGAGCACATTGCACCATTTTTATGGACTACTTTTTTCTTGTTCTTCAATTTCTGTGCATTTTAGTTTTCTGGTTTCCATTTTTTGACTGTATTAATATACCATCATTAAGGGATACATCAAATTCAGGAGGGAACCTCAGGTGGTAAGATGAGTTTGATGAATGAAAGAAACCAAAAAGAAACAACTAAAATTAAAATGACAGTCAAAATGGAACAGAGGATTGTTTATAGTGGGCGACACTGTTAAATAAAAGATAAACCAGTTTTAGAATAGAAACTAAGAAAGTTAAATAGTCTTTTATACAAGATACAATGTACCTTAATATATATGCATCTCCTAGTTTAACACGAAAAGCTAAAATAAAAGAGAAGAGTGTTGTTAAGAGTCACTTGGAATCAACCTTTTCATTCAATAAAAGTAGAAATAGATAGTATGTATTTTATCTTCTTTAGATCTCGTTTACAAAATTATATTAGCTAGAATAAAAGAAAAGGGTGTTATTATCGATTAGTTGAAAACATTTCTGTTTCATAAAAGTAGAAATATAGTGTATATCTTATTTTCTCCAAATTTCGTTATAAAATTACACTGAATTTGAGGTTGTCGTACTGTTAATCTTTTATGAAAATTATGTCTAGGTAATAGCTATCCATGTTAGAGTTCAGTATCACTTGGTTTTCTTAGGATTATAATATTCTAGGCAAATTTCACATTAGCAAAGCACAAGAGAAACGTCAATAATTTTAAATTCTAATAATTTATTTTAAAGGCGTATGAATTTAGGTCCAAAGTGTATAAATATCATTAGTCCAAAAATTAAGGAGATCGACATGGATTACTAGGTCTAGAAAATATCACAAGAAAGTCATCTCACATAGAATTCAAAAATATGATCAATCAATTAGGGGTGGACGATTAGTTACATATACCATCGATGACAAGCATGTAATTTTCAATGAATTGGATGAATTACCCTCAACGTTCAGCTAAGTGTAATTAGTAAATGACAATTAATTCAAACGTTGGTCATTAAAAGGATGCATGTGTAAAAAAATTGACAAATTTCACATCAGCAACACACGAGAGAAGTTTAAGGTATAACGGAAAATAAATTAATAGAACGTCTTAAATCACGCAAAGTATAGACTCAAGAGTATAAAAGAGAGTAGTTGAGTTCATTAATGACTTAAGCAATAGATCACTTCTAGTCTTTTTTATTTACTGATTAAACATGACTTTTACTAAATTGTGAATTAAGATAAAATCATTATCCTAATTAGGTACATATGATGTTGCCCTCAACCTTCATGTTTTGTCACTATTTCGGCATCCTTTCCTTTTTGATCAGTCCAAAACAGAATGTCACATTGAAAATAATTTATCTTTAAAATTTTCTTTTAACCGTTAATGAAATGATTTTCAGTTATACAAATATCTAAAAGTGATTTTAAATGACAAGTTTTAAAAGTCTTTTTTTTTTTTTAAATACCGTGCCAAATCAAAAGATATCACATAAAATGAGACAAAAGAAATAATATTTATGTAGTCACTTTTCAACTTGTCTAATCAATTTTAAACCTTTAATTTCCTGTTCCCTATTTTATGCAGCAGCCACAATAAAGCAAATTTTAGATTGTGTCACATCAAAAAAATACATTCTTGTTTAGTGCTTTTTCCAAGTTAGGCCCCCTTTTTTTTTTTTCGGCACAGCATGTGATTTAATTGTTTAATCAACTATAATTTAAAGTTGAAAATAACAGAAAAGTAGATATTTGGAAAATTGTGATGTGCACTATATATATTTTAATAATGTAATACGTAAAGTTTCTTTTTTTTTTGGTTTTAATCTTGGGTAAGACAAAGAGAAACAAGGTGAACGTGTCACTTAATGATTAATTAAGTGATCAAAATTATAAATATTTTGAATTTAATTTTGATAGAGATTAAAAATGTTAAGAAATTTCTCTACATGTATTTTTATAATTAATTAATAAAATTATCAGATATTTAAACAAATATAAATTGTTAAATATTGAAAAAATTGAATATCATCGCCTGCATTCCTTATTGATCAACTATATAATTTTATTTTTATCTTGATCAACTTTCTTGTATAAGTTGATCTAAATCATTATCAAAAAAGTCAATAGACCGAATAAATATATTGTGAAATTAAATTTGATAATGCATTAGAAGTTGGTATTAGCATTAATGGCATTTCATGGAGTTTGCACTACAAAGTTACACGCGTAATAAATAACAACAATAACATACTCAGTCGAATCTCATAAGTAGGATTTGGGGAGGATATAATGCACGCAGATCTTACCTCTACTTTATTGAAGTAGAAAGACTGTTTCCTGTGACCCTCATCTCAAAACCCATACGCAGAAATGAACTAGATATGACAAAACAGAGGGAAAAGGAATGAAAAGAAGATGCGATTACTAATGAAATGCACTTGACAAATTGTAAATATGATAAAAGAAGTATAAGAATCGCACAATACAATTTAATATGTTATGGAGTGTAAGAAATAAATAAAACTTAGTAAAAGGATCGAGTAAATTAAATTATGATATGCAATTCATCTCAGTTCAATCAAGTAATTTTTGAATGAATTAATAACGTAACTTGTTCCATTATTTATTAACTCAGTCTATTTTAATACTTCTTACCTTTTTTATAAATTTATCTTTTTTTTTTATTTAATTTTTTTAATAAAAATTTTGATTTCGATACTGCTTAGTCCCATTTCATTTCATGGGGTCTGCACTACAAAGTTGCACGCATGTTAATTTTTATATTATTTTTCTATATTTCAATGATGAACTTTTCAGTGGACAGAACTTTTTTTTGAATTTATTTTAATGAATCTGGATTTTCATTATTGGATTTTAAATTTATCATATTTAACCCTTTATTCTTCATTTTCCTTTTTAATTCCCTTTTGGGATTTCTTTGTAGTCCACAAAGCAAGACAAAAAACTTTGGTGTAAAAAAGATTTGTTAATGATTTTATTATGCCAATTTAAGTGACAAAAAATATCAGAATCTTTTTTTTTATAGTAAATATGTAGGTTAATTGACTGTCCCAATAAATATTCTCTCACTTGTGCTTATAATAAAGATTTAGATAAAATAATCAGTTATATCAAAATCTATCGAATTCACGTGAACTCAATAATTTTTCTTCGAATTATATATATATAGTTAAAAATTCATTAACTAATTATAAACATTTTCATTCTAAGCTTATTTCTTATTATACTACAATTTAATTAAGTTTCTAACAATCGTATACGTAAAAGTACTTTTATTTTTAATAGGCAGAACCTAGAAGTTAAAGGGAGAGCCATCATTCCTTTTCCTCACAATCACAATAATTTTTTTTAATAACTAAAAAATTCATCAATGGCTCGTCCTTTGGACCAACCATAACTTTCTAAGATCGGTGAATCTATCATACAGAATATGACGATCATCATAAATGCACAAGCTATTGACCTCCACTTATAATAAATCTCGATTTCAGCTCTAATAATATATATTTTTTAGATAAAAAACTCTCTATCCACAATCAATCTATTCGATACGAATTTGAATTTAATCCCAAAAAACAAGAATAAAAGAAAAATTTGCAAAATTCAAATACGCTATTTACCATAAAAAACACATAATTGTCATTACATGATATATTTAGTCTTTCTGAAACTCAACTCTATTTTAGAATCCAACTTAAATGTATAAAAAGGAAATTTGCTAAAATCAAAAACCTTAACAAACTATTAATAAAAAGTAATGCGGTGCATAAAACATTCCGCGTTCATGCACGGGAAGGACCCTTCTAAATATTGAAATCTTTCTATTTTTCTGGGATTAGATTCACTCCAATTTACTATTTTTTTAGTACATATTATTCATAATAAATTTATGTAAAATTAAACTCAAATTTATTCTTCACGAATAGAACTCATAGGAGGAAGAATCAGCAATAATATTTCTCAATCCACCAATTGTGGAAGCAATCATAATAAATACTCCAATGAATATGCATGCCTGAAAATTAATAAAAATATCAAACGTCATTTTAGTAGAACTTGAGAAAAAAAATTAAAAAAAAAACATCATTTTAGGTGAATTGCCCTTATAAATTATTTTTTTATTGTCGATGTATACAAGCAAGTTAAATCATAAAATTATTACTTGTAAGTAGGACTAGTAAAAAGGAAATATGACAATTTACTTGTTACAACACGTTTAAATATACTGATAATATAAAAATTCTTTACGCTGTTAGTATATTTCAGTTTGAAACTAACTTGATTTATTTTGAAATCATTTAAGCAGAGGAAGAAAATGAGAAATTTTTGTGGACTTACCCAATTTATCAACCATGAAGTGCTAAATCTTCTTGGTTTCTTGATCTTAAGCCACATTATGCTTGGAAGCTACAACAAATATATATATATATATTAAAATTTAGAAGTCAAAGACATTTTGATTATTAAAGTTGATCTAAAAAGGTATATATGTTGCTCGGATTCTTCAAATACGTTGATGGGTGCACGTCAAATTCTTCAAAAGCATTGCGTTAAAGGGGCCAATATTTTAGAAGAGTTCGAGCAATAGATCTAAACAGCTATATATGTTGCTCAGACTCTTCAAATATGTTGAGAGTGCATGCCAGATTTTGGAAGCGCAATATTTTAGGAGAGTCCGAGCGGTGGGGGTGGGGGGTGTTTGGAAACTTGACTTACAAAGTAGGAAGTAGGAGCAAAACCAAATCCTCCAAAGAAACCAAGAAGATCACCAAAGAAAGGGAATGTTACACCAAGAAACAAAGTGAAAGCTGCAATATCAACAAGACAAATGTTTCAGAGGCGAATTTAGAATTAAAATTTAATGAGCTCAACGCATTATATTCATTACAACAACCACAACAACATATCCAGTGAGCTTCCACAAGTGAGGTCTGGGGAGGATAGATTGTACGCAGTCCTTACCGCTACCTCATAAAAGTAGAAAGACTGTTTTCTGAAACTCTCAGCTCAAATCTAATATTGTTGATATAAGTTATGTGTCCAAATGAGTGCGTAGCTAAAAGGCTAGATCCGCCCCAGATCATATAGTGAAACCAAGGGCATTTGCAACGATTTGATAAGAAAATATGTAACGAAAAGGTCCCTCACCAACGTATGAAGTACGAACGATGAATCTCAACAGAGCTCCAGGTGGAAAATTCCATGTTTTCACCAATTTGTGTTCAATCAGATCAAATATTGGCATAGCATAAACCTGCAACAATCATTTTACTAGTTACCTCGAGCTACAACACTCATCGCGTGACTAATGCATAACAAAACAAGCTGTCATAGTCTCGTGCATTCGAGTACCTGATAGCTGCCTATGACATGCACAACCACCATTAAGTTAGCTGCTGCAATAAGCCAAGATGGCCTTTCAAGTCCCACAAGCACGTTGTCATCAACGTCTTGGCCAAACGCCCAATACCCGATGAACGCAACAGGGAAATAACACAGGGCATTGACAAAATAAGCCCATACAGCACCTTTCCACATTGGTACTTTTGAAGGCTTTTCAGATGTTGATGGAATTGTTGCCTGTATCTCAAGGACCACGGCGTGTCCTGCATAGGCAAACGAAACTTGGCCTAACGCGTTGAAGACACGGAACATGTAGTCCACTGGACTCGTTTTCTTGTACGCGTAGCTGACGTTAGGGACTCTGCCTTTGCTCACACATCCCACCCATGCTATAGTTGAATAGCTGCAATTGAATTTTGTAAGCATTAGTTCCTATTATTATTGCTCGGACTCTTTAAAAAATGTTCAGATCTTCCAAAAATGCATTACTCATCTAGAGGATCTGACACGCTTATCCACATCATTCAAGAGTACAAGCTAACAATAAGATGAAAGTTTAGACAGTCAACCAATTGAACTACTAAGATTCTTCTAAAGATAATCTTGATCTTTAACGACGGCTATCCGAGCAGCAAGGAATCTAAGACATAACAAGAAAATAAGTTACCTTAGTGACATGATTGCAGCAGCTAATGAAACACCAGAAACAGAATTGAAATTTGGCAATTGTGACAGAAAGAAATGAATGGCACCAAAGATGCAAATCCAATAAGATTGTCGAATCGGGGTGCAATTAGTACAAGCAATCTCCATGAATTTCTTCAAACACTTTCCTCCAGTAACCATGTACACTATGTCACAACCAACCTGAACTATCAGTTGTTGTGGAAGCACAATCCATGCCCCAAGTTTTGGTCCAAAAACATGTTTTCCAAGATCCTTGTATCGATCAAAACGAACCCCGGGAACACATTCATGGAGTTGTATCATTTGCCACATTGTGTTCAACGTTATACACCATGATACGATCATCACCACTGTCCCTGGACCCCTGATGAAACATAATTAAAATAAATCTGGCAAAGTCTGATTTAAATAATACAAGTACGTTCTCTCTGACAGTTCAAATTTTCAGACGAACATAATTTTAACATGGTATCAGAGCTGTTAGAGATGACTAGGGAAAGAATCAAACCAATATATGAGCAAACTGTTAAGTGGGTCCCTCCACACATACCAAACTCATTCAATTTGTAACTCCTGCAAATTGTTTAAAAAGTGGGCAAATTGCAAATGATGGGAGGAAGGTTGGCCACCAACCCTCATTTTGCATTCAAAAAAATCAGAGATAGAGAAAAAAATGTAGAGAGAGCCACAGAGAGCCTACTATTTGTAACAGTAGAAGAAATTATACACTTGTGCCTACTATTTGTAATAGTAGAAGAAATATAGTAGAAGTGTTGATTTGTCGACGTAGCCCAAAAAGTGTTGGGTGAACACGTTAAATTTTCGGTGTCCATTTTTGCTTTATTTATTCCTCCTAAATTTTATTGTCCGCTCCATTGCGTGGGCCCCAATGAGCAAATGACTAATTTATAAGATTCAACCCATTCCATTAGTATGAGATCTTTTGGGAGGTACCAAAAAATAAATCTGTGAGGACTTGACCCAAAGCAGACAATATCATAATAATGCGGAGTTGAGGTGTGGGCGCGTGCGTTCCCAACAGAAACATGCCGTAAGACATAACTAAGTCATAATTTCTCACAATTAGTTGAGATAGATGTCACACGATTCAGTATGGTATCAGACTAGATATGCTGAAAGCATAACTAAGCAATAAAACTGTGTTTTTTGTTCCAATTTAAACTTATAGACGAAATGATCATACAATTCAACAATAATTACATAGTGAAAACAACCATAAAACTCTACATGTTTAGTATTATGCATACCATCCTAAGTAGGCCATGGCATAAGGTAGGCTAAGAACACCAGCACCAACCATGGCAGTGACAGTATGAAAAGTCGAATACCACCATTTCGCTTCGCGAGGGGGTCCATCTTCTCCCCATTTCTCATCTGAAGGAACTTCCTGCAAAATCAATATTCATGATCAAAACAAGTTGTTTTTTTTTTTTAACAAAAAAAAGATGTCCATTCAAGAAACAAGGTTGTAATTTCAAGAAAATATGTAATGAGTTCACCTTTGGGGCTGGTGGAGGAGAAGAAGATGAAACCATGTTTTGCAAATGAAATTAGAAAAACAGACAAAGAATGTGTGAGTTTCTTTGAGCAAACAAGAACATGTATTTGTAGTAGTTCTTGTCACTAATAATACTTTTTGAGTGGAATAAATTAAAGGTTAAAGAAGGCACTATTACTGGCTGCTTTTCCTATTTTAAATGACCAAGGAGTTTAACTTTTATACATTTCAATTTGTTTGGTTTGCGGACAAAATTATAAAAATTAGTGGTTCAAAAACTGTTATTTTTTCCGTGAGTTTCATATCTCAACTATACGTTATTTTTTTTACCTATTTACCTAAATTATTACTATTGATGTATTAAAATACACCTTATCGAGTAGCTAATAGTACATAATTTACATACGCTCTTTTTGATCAAATAAGGTGCATACCTAAGCTTTCTCAGATTTTCGAGTTTTATATCTCAACTATGTAATGTTTCATTACATACCTAGTCCTCAAATTATAATGTATAGATCATAATACTGAGGTTAATAATCTATGGACAACTTAGTCCTTATAATTTATTTGGTTCATTGCTTCGGAATTGAAATATATCATGACTATATAATCTAAATCATACATTTCTCTTGTTTTAAATTGGATAATTTGAATAAACTTTTATTTTCAACTTAAATCTTGATCATTTTATTAGTCCTTGAAAAGGTTTATATTGTTATTTTATTTGTTTTATCCAAAGATAGATAATTCATGGATTATTGAACTAGCACTGGATGTGGTATCAAACTATACTATGCCAAGATTCCCATAATTATAACTTAATAATGAAAATAAAAATGCAACCATATATAAAGGATAAAATACTAACACATAATTCCATATCGAGATTTTTCTCGATCATCGATCGAGACGAACAATATAATTTCTTATATCATTATATTATTTAAAAGATAATTACAGATAATGCTCATAGAAAGTAAAATTAGCAATTTACAAAAATAACATAGACAATAATATAAAAATTCTTTATGATAGATAAAGAAAATGTAGGAAACATAGTACAACATTCAAGTTTTGTCTACCTAATACAACCAACACACACACACACGCAGTGACGGAGCCACTCTATGATCAGGGGTTTGGACTTCTCGTTAAAAATTAATTATTTATATATAATTAAAATTATTTTTTTATTATATATAGTAGATGACGAATTCTCTTCGACTAGTTCATGTGTTTACTTTTTTAAAATTTTGAATTTCCTTAATTAAATCCTAGCTTCACTATTGCACCCGAACCCACACAAACACAACAATTTTTCTTTTTTAAAAAAGGGAAAAGTTCTTTTCCAAGCAGCATCTACTATGAGAACCAATTACTTTAAACACTTTTGGTTCTTTAGGTTCATATATATATATTTTTTTAATTAATTGAAGGTCAGGATTCTTAAACTCCCTTTAATTTTTGATCAATAGCACTTCTTGTCCATTATTGATAAGTCTTAATTTTAATCTTTTTGATATCTGATTAAGCACATATGCCATTCATTTAATTGAAACATGCATGCACTTTCGATTCATTTGCTTGAGAATATTTATAAATTACAAAAATATTATTCTCTCCGTCTCATTTTATGTGACACCATTTGACTTGACACGATGTTTAAGAAAAGAAGGAATTCTTTTAAAACTTGTCGTCTAAAATTATCCATAGATATTTGTGTGGTTAAAAATCATTTCCTTAAACTATTTCTTACTCTATTCAGATTCAGATGATATTATTCTTGAGACGGATAAAAAAAAGAGTGCAACGTGAAATGGGAAGGAGTAGTTGTTTCTTCCCTCATTTTGTGTTATTTTATCTTTGACAATACTATAATTCTAAAAGGAGTCTAAATATAACAAAGTTCATACATAAAGAGTCCAAGAATACACATTTTAGAAGGAATAAAATCAAAATTTATCAATAATTGAGAGACTTAAAATACTGTTATCCCTTTTGTTTTTGTGAAAAAACAACTATAAAACTCAGGACTGAAGGCAGCACAGAGTTCAATTGAACTTCCTTCGATAGAATATTATATTTTTTTTTTATATATGATTAAAACTATTTGTTATTTTTATATAGTGAATATCAAACTCCTTTTTAATAGCTCATCTGTTTATTATTTAAATTTTTAATCTCCTTAATTAAATTTCTGATTCCTCCGCCAATAAAACTCCAATATGGTCATTGTCATTTATAAGACTTAAAGTGAGGAATTTCAATATTTCATGACTTGACTAATGATGAAAAAAATAAAATAAAATTAGTTGGTTGGTGATTTATGCCTACCTTAGCATCATTACAATGGTTAACTTTATTGAGAAGCAATTTTGCACCACCACATAGTTTATAAAAAGATTAGAAGATGTATGTTCATTAAAGGATGTTGGATTTTTTGTAAAGTGTCCCATTTACTAGGGATTTACAAAATGAATCATGACATAAAAAATCAAATGTAGCAATGGGGGGATTAATTTGACTATAAATTATTAGTGTATACAAAGTATATATTTTCAACCATAAGCCCCACACTAGCAAAAAAGAAAGAAAGAAAGAGAAAAGGAAAGAATTTGCCACTATTAGAGGATAGGGAAAAAAATTAATAATATATATAAAACTCCAACCATATCAATATCTTTTAAAGAAATTTAGAATAGAATAAAACAGATGTACAAAAAATAAAATAGAAAGAGACTACTCTTCTAGTTTCATTTTATGCGATACAGTTATTATTTAGAGAGCTAAAAGAATATTTTTTTATATTTAGAGAAAATTATATGGATGAACAATATATATTAGTTAATTAACTAGTATAGCTATAGTTTCAATTGATTACAACTCACGATAAATATGTAGTTACAATTATGGTTTGAGTTCTGCATAATTCGCGCGATTTATACAAACGTTGTGTGCGAATACCGTTTGAGTTTTTGTATAGTTCACGCGATTTATACAAATATTATGTGCGATTATACAAAATTATGAGCGAATCAAATTATATAGCAGAATATATAAATATTGCGAATTATACGAATGTTGTGCATAAATTGCATAACGAAATATACAAATGTTATATAAAATTTGCGAATTGTTTAGTGAATTATACAAATACTGCTATACTTATAGTTATGAAAAGTAATTATCCAACTATAACTATGAAGCATAATTAAAATATTTTTGAGTGGCTAAATGTGAAAATTTCTCGCTTAAGTATTTTGAATTCTAAATTATTTTAATTATTATCATATTTTGGATGTGGATTCTAAATATATAAACCTTATATCGAAATATTTGAAAATATTTATGTTCGAATTTCCATCAAAAATTAAATAATTTGACTCTCGTACTTTGTATCGTGTATCATAAAGTGGAATGGAAGGAATAATATATAAACCTCCCACCAAATCAATTTTTTAAAGACAAAATTAGGATGGAATAAAACGGATTTACATTTAAAAAAAAAAGGAATAAAGCCAAAATTCGCAGAAGTCATTAATTACAAATTTTAAGAGTTATTTTAATTTACACTTTGCACAACAAAGTAAAGACCCAAAAAAAAGTTCAATTACATAAAGCAAACACACAGCTCACATGTGAATTTTTCTTTTTAAAAAAGGAAACGGACCAACAAAAATAGCACCCAACAGTGTGACTTAATGGTGAATAAAAAATACAAGAAATTAGTATACATTAAGAAAAAACACGTTAAATAATTTCTTCTCAATTGGCTAAGCTTAGATTAGAGATGGCTTCAAAAATTAAATTTTATCATGAGTGTGAAATGTCACTAAATCCATTATACCTATGTTGGTGGACAATAACTGAAACAAAATTCGTAATGATCTAGTGAATGATTCTCATAATCTCAATAAGATCCACACCATTTTATTTTGCGTCTACTGCTCCCAAAATTTTTAAAGCCTTTCCTAATGACCTCTTTGACGATATATTCAAAAACATTTAGTTTTGCCTAAATACCTAAGCTCTCAATAAGAAATTCTTTTTTAAGGAAATAAACATTTTAAACTTTCAAATATTTGACTCTGGAATTTTCTAGAGTTTGAAAACGATAACCCCTTTCCTTATTTGGTGTACCTAAAGTTTTCGTCGTATGTGGACTTTTCAGAATGTTTTATTATTAAGCATAGTCATAATTTTTTCAATCTCTCTGTCTATTCAGCAAATCAATAGCAGATTCAGCAGCTACCGCAGCCCCTGCTTCTTTAGGTTGAACTCCAGGTTGAGGAGTTACTCGGAATGCTGCCAATATATCAGTTATCCTTGGTTTGATACTTAGGAATATAATAAGTCAATTTGTACTCTTTAACACCAACTTTCAATTAACATACTAACAATGAAACACAATAATGAAACGTTCTGTTTCTTGAACCGGTAAATCCAAAAGGTTCAACATGAATAACGAACAAAAGGCCCACAATGTGATGTTTGGGTTTGGGGATGAAGAACAATGGTCAAATTGCGCAGCCAATTACTCTCCACACTGCATGAAAAAAGTTTTCAAAGTTTGATAGCTAAGTAATAGGAATTTTGGTGCTTTAGCTTGATTGCGATCCATGCAATGGCTATTTGTCAAATTTGTTGTCACATTTAATCATCGAAAAAGCTGCGTAATTCTTGGAAGTCATCGTCATCCCAATTTGGTTCAGGTGTTAGTTGTGCTTGCTGCAATGCTTGGAAGTCATCGTCATCCCAGTTTGGTTCAGGTGTTAGTTGTGCTTGCTGCAATGCTTGGAAGTCATCATCATCCCAGTCCGTGTCGGGTATTAGTTGTGCTTGCAGCTTCTCTGCTTGAGACAACGGTTGTTCTTGCAGCTGCTGTACTTGAGAGAACGGTTGTTCTTGCAGCTGCTGTACTTGGGGAAGTTGTTGTACTTGAGATAGCCCTTGATCTTGCAGGTGCTGTCCTTGGTAAAGCGGTTGCCCTTGCAGCTGCTGTAATTGGTGAGGAGGCTGTGCTAGCAGCTGCTGATCGGGCGTCGTCTGCATAACTGGAACATACTGAAAAAAATCCAAAGCTCCAAAAATTTGAGACATCACAAAAATTACAGCTTAATTAGATGATCGTATAATCAAAAGATTTGAAGTGCGTCAAGGTTTCTTACCTTATGAGGTAAAATCAATCCTATTAAGCGGTTAGTTTTATCAGAAACATAGACGAACAATGTCTTTGATGCTAGTGAAATTAATCCACCCTAAACAATTAATAAAGAGAAATGTCAGTTGAGATTTCAGACTTCGAAAAACTGCATAGGAACTCCGTATTTAGTATAGCACATATATGCAGAGGAGAGATCGCCGACCCTCTCCTGAAAAGGAAATCAATAAGAAATAAGGTAAAGGGTAGAGTTGCACAAGTTTTTCAGTAGTTAGTTCTGAGAACCAGTAGATGAATGACTTCAGTTCACATACATTGTAAATTAGACTTGCCATGGGGGAAAGATCATTTCATCAGATAAATACTACAAGGGGGAATCAGTAAATCTCAAAGACATGGTGAAAGATCTAAAAGAGGTGGATGATCCTCTGTCACCACTCTTTTTATAGTCAACCCAGCCAGGGAAGGTTTCTAAAGTTCCAAATCAAATATGGGCTTTGTACCATTCTGAAAGGCCCTACCCTGTAAAGAGGATTCCACAAATACTACTGGAACCAGGTTAAGTTGCCAAATTCTGTAGTTTTTTCTGAAGGAGTGAGAAACTGACGACGCTGGTGAATGTCTTAATGATCTGACTCGATAATTTCCAGTCTGCTGATACCAAAACTGCTCTGCTTTGTAAAGCATTAAGCAAGGAAAATTCAACCAATAATGTGACTTCATTTTTATTAACATCTCGAGCTGTCTGCAGATTCTGTATATTGGTGTCAAATATCCATGTGTTTCCTTTCTTCTGATACAGCTGATGTGGTGAAATTGAAATACAAACAATTTCTGCATCAACACGCTCTTAGTACCTCCACCCTGAACTCATTTATATATATTTTATGAGATTCAACTATGATAATTGTGAAGAAAATGAACCTTGTCTCAAACTCAACCCAAAAGCTATGTGGTGAGAATTATGCAAAGACCATATACGGAGACAATCTATGTTGCACGGACTCTTCAAAACTCTTGCAGCACCCATGTCAACACCACATGGGTGTGGGAATGGGATCCATACAGAATTTGGTCACCTTATCTTTGGAAGCTGACCACATTCTATGACCGAGAAGTATAGATTGATGGGGTGTAAAGCATGCAGTTTTATTCGTTTTAGATCAATAACTTTAACTAACCAGAATATATACTTTACATATTGTAATACACATATATTGGTGGTATCCCAGCACCAGTATCCACACTCCCAAATCCTAAAACTTCTATGATTGAAGAATCCAACCATTAGATTCACAATTAGATCGGATATTCACGCCTCCAAGCAACATAAGAGACAACAACCTTTTCTCTCAACAAAATGTAGGATACTCTAACACCCGATGCATGCTCAGGTCTACACATCTGAAATGTGGGGTCACATCAGATGAAGCCCAACATTGGGTACAGATGGATCTGATATCACGTAAACAAAAGACTGAGTCTAACAACCCCAAACGTTAACTCATGAGGTAAGGGTTTTCCAAAACAATATATGGAGACCAATCAATTCCCTTAACCAAATTGGGTACTCTAACAATTACGATAGCAATACAATGATAAAACTCCAAATATTGTGAAGGGGTGCATCAACTCAAGCTGATTTGGTAGTGTATAATGTATTCTATTCCACTACCGTAGAAAAGTATCTACTTTTGAAAGCCTCTTCAAATGGATTATACATCTACTTATATGCACATAATTATATTAATTACATGGAAATGCAACACACATCTTGTTGATAAATCAATAATACTTCTGGAAGTTATACTATCCACTACCTTATAGTAAAACCACCAACTTCAGATGATCCATCATAAACAAGAATATCATACCTATGCCATTCTTGGCCTGATATAGATGCAATTCATAAGACCGTTACACGAAGATGCCATAATTCATAGTAGGAGCCTTAAACTTCGTTAAGAATTAGAAAATTGTTAATATGGCAAGAGCCTATTCCTTGTAAATATAGGAAACTCTATAATTGTGTAAATAAGAATATAGTTACTTTCCTTTCCTTTTTTGGATTACTTAGAAAAATAATAGAAACCCCAACACGCTTGAGGGAATAAGCAAGCAATTCATTTTCAAAATCTTTTCTTACTTCACCTGGCATGAAAGCCTCTAAGATCTTGGAAGATACCCAAATAGCTTCCACTATTGGTGGGGGTGCCAGCCAAAGTGTCCACACCTATGATTTGCTTCTTCCATTTTGCACTTAGACAAGTTCTATCTCTCAGGCGATGGTTATACTGCCACTATTTTGACGACCGACCATGCTACTTTCTATGCGATTGGTGTCCACCCATGATCTTAAATTTATATCACAGCCAAGGATTTGAATCCCAACTCTAAAAGTTCGTCTATCAAAGTCAAGGGTTTGAGTCCCTACTCTACAAGTTCTTCCTCTATTTCGCTGAAAAGTCTACTCTAGAAATTCTCTCCCTACCCTAGAAATTTCTCTTTCCCTCTAGAAATACCTCCTCCTCTTATTCTTTTTCTTCTTAAAAGAAGTTCCTCTCTCTTGTGCAGAAGTTCCACCTTAAATTTAAAATAAAGGACTCTCTCCTTTCCCTTGTGCCCCCCCTTCCCCCCACAACCCCCCCAAGAAAAAAAAACTTTTTCTTCTTATTCTAACACAAAAGAAGGGAAAAAACATTTATTCACCAAAAAAAGTGGTTTAGGGCAATGGAACTGGAATCCTCCCTTAACCAATGCAAGGGTAGAACACCTCTTCCATTGCCCATGAAGATTGGTACATGACAGTAAGCTGCAATACACCATTGCTTCAAATCTAGTGTTTCTCGAGAGAATGAAGCACATAATAGATTGGCATCTTATTTTATTTTGATCAGAAGGGAACACGTAGCCTTTATCATTTGGGTGTGTGGTAAAACCCCTCTATGCAATAGTTCACAAACCACACAAGGCAAGCCCCGTGCAATGAGCTTGGCCCAGAAGGCCAACCCCCTGTCGTTATAGGCAAGGAGTTTCGAACTTGAGACCAACATTATGGATATCCTAAGCCAAACCATCTAAACCACCGATTGAACCGAGGTGCATTGTGATGTGTTTCATCAACTCAAACGATCAACTAGTAAATATTCTTACAAATTACTTTGTGGCTCCAGAATTAAGTACAGTTATGGCAAGTTAAGAGCATACGATACATAGTCTCCAACTTGAGGGAAGTGTTAAGTATTAGGAAATTTTTAATATGGCAAGAGCCTATTGCTAGTGTATACGGAAAAGGTTCCTATTTGTGTAAATAGGAACAGGAATTCCTTTCCTTTCCTTTCCTTTTTAAGATTACCTGTCAAAATTATATTACCCCTAACATGCTTGAGGGAATAAGCAAGCAATTCATTCTCAAATCTCGTCTTTCTTTCCTTCTTTGTTTTTTTTTTTTTAACAAACTTAACATTACCTCTTACTGATTCTAATATTCTAACATAATAAATTATAACTGAACGCTGATTCTCCTCTAAAGGCAAAATCTTTAAGAATTGAGAACACTTACAATGTTCATTTCTTGCATATAGTTAAGAATTGCATGCCTGTCGATTGCCCAAAAAGATAGAACATCTGCCTTTCCAGTGTGTTGCCTAACACTTGCATAAATGTGACAAAATTTCAGGAGTTATGACTTGTTCTTTGCAAGACTGAACAGGAATCAATATTTGACAAATGAAGAAGATTCAACAAGATAATATGTTTTGACTCAGAAAAATTACAGTTCATTCACAAGAGCTTTGCGAACTAAGCAGTGAATCTGCAATGTTTGGGGAAAATTTGCAGCAAGCCTGAGAAAAATTTTAAAAAAAAAAAAATCAGTTCAAAGTATTAATGTAGTCCAACACTGAAAATTTTGTGGTTGATCAAAGAAGACGTCAACATAAACAAAGAGAAAGAAAAAGGCAAATTTATAGATAAGCCACGAAATTAAGCTTTATAACTTAAGGGGAGCCTTAGAGTAACAGGTAAAATTGTTGCCATGTGACCAGGAGGTCACGGTTCAAGCCTTAGAAACAGCTCTTGCAGAAATGCAAGGTAAGACTGCGTATAGGGACCCTTGTGATCGGGCCCTTCCCTGGACTCTGTGCATACCGGGAGCTTTAGTGCACCGGGCTTGCCTCCTTTTTTTTGTTGACATCATGGATTTCATGCATACTTACTAAAATTAGGACAAAAATAAAAAAATTATTTTATAAAGGTGATATCAACTAGTTGAGGATATATAGTTTAGTTACTAGCATGTTAACTTTGGATGCCAGAATCCTCATAGACAACTGGTGGTGGTGCCACAGGCAGACTCTTCTATGAATACAGAGGACAGTGAACATACTGACATTGATTTCAGTTCGATTCTTGCATTTCTTTCAAACATATACAATACCATGTTTCTTTTATTTCATTTCTTTCAACTGTTGGTGTTGAAAGTAGTGCCTCAAAAGCTGGAGATTAGTTGTATCTCAAAATACATCTTAAAAGTAGGATTAAGTTCAAATAAATCAGCTGCAATGTTGTGCAGAATCTGATTAGTTTGTTCCTATTTTTTAGGCTTTAGTTATAGGAGATAATGATAGCTTATTTTACTCCTTTTTCTTTGACTTTTCCAGTTATTATTTCATGTATTTATATGGGAGTCATTATTCTAATAAAGATGCAACTTCACGTCTGAAAGCTTTTTTTTTTTTTCTATCTTCATCAGATCTGTTTTTCTCTCCAACAGTTGGCTAACTGAACCCCTCTATGGCTAAGCATACAGCAGATCTTCTAAGTTGTTGGATTACAAGAGGAATCAAGAGTCAAAAGATACAGTGGAAAACAGTACCTGCCTGCATTTTGGCGGAACATTTGGATGGAAATCGGAAGAATATTTGAAGACAAGGAATGTACAATTCAGAAGATCAAGTGGAAAGTTATCACTTCTTTATGTTTTTGAATTTTGGTGTAAAGAGCAATGGATTGGATTTTATAGGACTTCTGTAAGTACTTTCAGCAAGTGCAATTTTTTATGAAATACAAAGTAACCAGTTTCAAAAATAAGAAAACATTAAGACTATTATAGATCATAATTATTCAGATCTATTAGGTGATTGTAAAATTAAAGAACAAACACTGTTAAAAATTAAGACCTGAATAGATTTACACCTTAAAAACAAAAGCCTTGATGATTAAGATCTGAAATCTTAATAGGACTAAAACCTTCATTGACTTCAAAAAAAAATGAGGTCTTACACTTTCTCATTATCATTTTAAAAGAGGAAATTGGATAAGAGCTCGTAAAATAATATTGTAAAGGATCATCAGACTAAAATGACCCATCTCTCCCAAATTAACGAGTTTTGAAACTAACAGTGAGGTCTTTCGCCTCTTCACCAATCTTCAGTTTGTTGTTGTTGCAAGAACTTATAGGTTAAGTTCACGAGAAATGAAATCTATCTTATTTTGAGTCATCAACATCAGTTCTTTAGTATGTGATAAATGTTGCCATCTCTGTACCATCTTAGCCTTGAAACATAATGATACACTCTCCTACACATTGTTAGGAAATAACGATCTGAAGATTTAAGAAGAAAGATTGAGGAAGAACAAGAACAGTAGTTCTGTTCTTTAGAGAGAAGGCAGAGAGAATTTGTGAAGAGAGAGAATAATTTCATGGTTATGCCAATGGGTAAACACCACGGCGATAAGGTTATATATATTAATGATATCCAGATATTTACAATTACACAGAATACATATATACACGGAGAATAAACAGTAGCACCTAAAGTTTAAAGTTGAACCGCGACAGCTGCTAAATATAATATCAGGCTCCACTACCTAACACACATGAGGAGAAAGAATTCCGTAGCTTCATTCAACAAAGGGGTTACTACCATTGCAATCAACTTGAATTGTAAACGTTGGACAGTTCAAGCAAGCATTAACGAAAATGTACTTACGATTCAGAAGCTGAAGATCTCTTGCACCACCCCTGCCACGAGAGAAAATAAACCACAAGATCTTACTCAGCAAAGAATCAAAACAACATTTTCGAACAAGAAAAAGCAATTAGACAAAAGTTTTTTTAATAATAAATGAAAAACTGAGAAATCCAGGAGGGTCACTAGATCACAGATCGAAACTCGATAGATCATGCGTCAGACCCTCCGTCCTTCTCCACTTAAATACCAGACATTTTTCTAGAGAAAGGTTCGAACCCGTGATGTGTGCTTAGCGTACGCATCATGAATTGTGCTCTTACCATTAGACCAAAGAGGCAAAGACCTGGGATCAGAATTACATAATACCTCAACACACTACTTTATCTATCAAATGAAAACTGGAACTCATCCTGTGGGTTTTAACATCTAACAGTGAAAACTATTAAAAGGAACTAAATTCTAAATAAAAACTTCCCACACAAGACAAATTTAAACACACCTGTAGTCTCGAAATATGTTCAGGTTCACCCCATCTCACCAAAGATAAATTTCCCTGAAATATTTTTTTAGAAGGTTAGAAATGTTTCACCAACATCATGTCAAACCGCAGTAACTTGCAGTTGATCTCTAAGGACAACAGTTGGAAAAAAAGAATAAAGCATGTGGATGACTAAAAAGTTCACCAAATGTTCATTTGAGAAATATAAACCAAAAAGTACATCTGAATATATCAGCAATAACAATCCCATTTGCCAACATTGTTAATAATTTGAACTCATGTAATTCACAAGGAAATAACTACTCTAAACACATTGTTGTTCATAGTAGTGTTATGTAAACCCTAAAGTTCTGCTTTGTTGGTCCTTTACTAGGCCTTGTCACATTATCTTGGCAAAGTCAGTGCAGACAAAGGTATGTTTAACTATAGCATCACAAATAACTTTTTTTTCTCGAGGAATTAAGATCTATTGGCGACTTACAAAAGAACAAAAGAAAATGGCCCTTTCAGACCTCTTAAGTGTAAAAGTGAAGATCACTTGTAGCTTGTAAGAAAACCATAAAACTAAAAAAAACTGTAAGTGACCTAAAAAACCCGATTGTCCCTTTTGTCTCCATAACAAATAGGTCATAAATTAGATAATTCAGCAATGTTTGGTTATGGTTCAAGTAAATAAGACTGAAGTAACCTCGTACAAAATAGTACTAGTCATTTTTTGCACTACATATGAAGCAACTTAGCACTTCTCCAAATTGTCAAGGACGATTACGTTGGTCGCTGGAATAAGATGGAAGAGTAAAGATGGCACCATATTGTTAATAGAAAAAGTAAGATACCTAGCTGACGTCTTACTATTGCCCTTCTCAGCTAAAAGCATTATCTCTGTCTCAACAACGAAAAAAATATATGGCCCTTTCTGCCTGTCAACTTTCTAGATGTGCCAAAAAGCCAGTTAATCATGTTCTGCTCATAGTACTTTAGCCTTCTCCACTTTGACATCTTAAAATGTCAAGTCAACTACTTTGGTTTGAGTGTCTTCTTACAAACTTATTAATCCGATACTCATCTTTTATCAGAAAAATTCAGTAATCATCCAATGGTATTGAGCTTAGCCTCATCCTGCAACTATATGCTAAACGCTATAATACTGATCTAGTCGGTTCGTGTTTAAAGTATTGTTCAATAATTTACGCCATGGATTAGGAAGCATAATAGAATAACATCTTGCATGCAGAACCCCCTCCCTCCCTCTCAAGGTGCCATCCTCCGATTTCACAGCTTTATTTTCTGCTATCTTAAGGATATGTTGTTGTTGTTATCTCAAACTGTTCATATCCTAACTTAAACTCTCTGAGACTGAGTCACTTAAGAAAGCAACAAAATGACTAAGAACTGAATTTAGTTGAACTAGGACACATTTCACTTTATTTTATTTTCTTTACTGCCTTTTACAAATTTCCGACATGACTGGTCGGCATTCTCTATTATAAATTACTGGTCAAATAATTATCTATGGGGCAACTTCATTTAATGGTTGAATAAGTAGAAACTGGATATTAGGGTCAGAGTAAAGCATCAACTCAGACTTTACAAGAACAAATCACCCGGATATTGATGGATAAAAATTGGATGTGATATTTGCACGGTTGGTGTCTAGGAAACAGAGCAAAACAGTAGCACTCAACTGAAACCTTCAAAGTGACTTCAGGAAAGCCCCTTAAAAGGACAGTGGACATCACAGATATGTTCTACCACCAAAAAAATCTTTCGGGTTATAGAATAAGGTTACACCAAATAATAGAAAATTCATTAAAATTTTGTTCTTTTTCAAAAGCTAGACATCTTGGCCTAATCCATATGCTTGCCAGACCACTACAAGAAGGACAAATAATCACTACATAGCGTTTAGGAGCGCCAAATATAGAATTTATATCGGAGATAATAAGATTAGTCATGAATCACAAACTTCTTGATTTTTAATCAAGGTAGCAACTACCAGCATAAAAACATCAACAAAAACAAAATATATGGCACTCCTTAAAATAGTTCAAATTTAAATCATACATCATTAAGACAGTAAAATCTTTAATGGAGGATTTCCCTATGGAGCAGAGCCCATTGTCTATCTTCAGCTCTTTCTACTTATTAGTTGGCCTTACCTCCCATATTTGAACAAAACCCGATTGAGCTGATGATGAAGCCAATGTTTGCTGATAAGATAGAGACATGTTAGCCTCTGAACTGTTATTCCTGCCAGGCTGTCCTTGTTGAGTTATCGCTGGAGCAGTAGATATAGCAGAAGCCACTCCATTCAATATTCCGTTATTTGCAGTTGCACCACCAAATGGACCTAAGGACTGTGTCATCACACAGAAAATAGGTATTGTTTCCTTAGTATTCTCGTTATTTGGAACCATCTCCTCAGAAACAAAAATAGATGAACCACTTTGAGAGCTTGCAGTATCTTTAGAAGTACAATGAGCAGGAGGATATGTGGAGGTGCAGGTCCACTAACAGCGGTTACTATGGTGGGCTCCTGAAGAAATATGCAATAAGATCATGGCATCCACAATGCTTTATAGAGTTTTCACAAAGCTAATAACTAATTCAAGTGACAAGCAAAGAAGCAAGTTATTGAAATCACCTCATGCTACGCTAAAATGGGTTTAAAGTAGTCAAAACCCCTTCGACGGACATCCATTAAACTTTAAGAGAGTTAGAACTTAAAGTCTATAACTCAGTTCAATTACTCAAATTATGTACCCATACAATGTAAAAATGCAGCAGCACCTTCAACAACTTGGAAAGAAACCACTGAAACAGCGGCCTAAAATTACCAGGGTTGTATCTTTATTAAATGCAAATTTCTCCCAGTTAAATCAATTACTCTATCGTTATCAAAAATGGAAGACCACCAATAGAAGGTAATGTGTTTTTTTCCCTTATTGCTCTCTTCTAGTAGCAGACAACTATACTAGCAACTTTCAAACTTCTTTTGGGTAGTAAATTAAATCTAGCAGCTTTTCCTTTTATATTGCAAATAAGATTTCACTAAC
>JAOTQR010000086.1:4665106-4683177 GCA_025774065.1 Solanum ossicruentum
GCCAGATTCTGGTGTTGGTTGCAGTTGCATCTTATCATCTAGATCTTTTTCCTGCAATCATGAAAGCTTTCAGATTTGAACTACAATCACTGATGCTCAGACAACATGCATAGGACAGACAGGAAAGGTGCACTACCAATCGTAAACTTTAAAAAGAAAGGGAAAGAGAACTTTCAAAACAAAGGGATAGCCCTATGGTAAATAGACGTCTTTCAGACCCCCTTTTTTTAAAAGGGAACAATTTAATCAACAATGGGAAGATCTCTCATATACAAGCAGTATACTTAAAAAGTAGAGAATCTACAAAATAATATGATTTTCCCAACAGGCCAGAGTTCAAGAAGTTAATTTACTTATATCCTGTATACATGATAGTGAAGGAGAATACTAGCTCAATAGTTACTAAGTTGGTCAATTGGGAAACATCACATCAAAGTTTTAAAGGTAAATAGTTTAATGGATTTCTATTCTTGAAAGTTGTGAGTTGTATGAAAATAGAATGACGTCAAAACATTTTTAAATTGCCTGCAAAAGAGAAGATCTGAACCTGCAAAAACAAGATGCAACAATATTATGTAGGGAAAAATAAACAACATGCAAGTAAAAGTTGAGGTTGGATAAAGTTGTGATTTAATGCAGTCACTGTTGACTACATAGTAGGAATAATGGAGATAGATACAATTTTATCTTCAACAGATGTCAGATTTAGCGTCTAAGGTAAATCGGAAGAGCTCCTTAAAGTGTAAGGCATTAGCATGTGTTTGTTGTTCTTGGACCTGTAAAAATGAACGATAAATGGTATGAGAGTTTTTCACATATGAGGCGGCACCAAAGCAATGGGTAGAGCTTACCAATTCATTAAAGCAGTAGGCTGAATATACAATGGATTGATCAAAATTGTGGAGCTATATCTTGTGGCCAATCTTCAAACTGTCAATAAATTATATTGATAAGTACTTGACAGCTAACATGGAAAAAGGAAAGATAATAGGGCATTTAAAGTGTCATACCACTGCGGTATTCAATAACAACAATTTGGTTGGCAAGAATAACAGGGTGTTCATGCAGCTGGTGCACTAATTCAACCCTCTTGTTATCTGTTCAGGTCATTCCAAATAGTAAACATGAAAAGTTTTTTGATGTACAGTAGGACCATGCAGAGGAGCAGAAATGATAACGGAGCGAAACTATATAAGTATCAAGTTTAAGTCCTTAATATTGCTAGTTAGTCGACTAACTTGATTATCAGTCAGTTAGTGTAGTAAACAGTCAAGTGCAAAAATTTAAAGTACGTAACAGAAATTCAACACCTGATGTTTTTATACTGGTTTAGATCCAATGTGGATCCTAATCCAGTCACCTTGGGTTGAAAATTGTTGAGACAAAAAGTCCCACATTGGTGGTTAATGAGATGGGTGGACTCCTTATAAGGCTTAGGCAATCCTCCTCCCTTTGAGCTAGCTTTTGGGGTGTGAGTTAGGCCTAAAACCTAATTTATTATGGTATCAAAGCAAGGCCCGTCTCACCCAATGTTGGGCCCCCGAAAAAATTGCCCACACACCAAGTGCTAAGCACTAGGCGTGAGGTGGGGTGTTGAGACAAAAAGTCTCACATTGGTGGTTAATGAGATGGGTGGACTCCTTATAACGCTTAGACAATCCTCCTCCTTTTGATCTAGTTTTTGGGGTGTGAGTTAGGCCTAAAACCTAATTCATTAAAAATGATATCTCTTCAAGCCTTAATAGAGTAGGGTACAGAAAATTACAATAAACTAAACTACACACAGTCGGGGCAATTGACTATCGACGCAATCCAATGATAAAGAAATATAGAGATAGAAAGAAGGACTTACATATGGTATTCATGATCTTAAAAAGGACTATGACAAAGTTCAAGGGATGTCCTCTAGAGGGATGTCCAAGTAGAAATGGATATTAAAATGTATCTGTGATAAATATGCAGAGAGGCAGTTAGGGTCTATGCCTGAGCATACAGCAGACCATCTAAGTTGTTGATTACAAGAGGAGGAATCAAGAGTCAAAAGATATGGTAGAAAACAGTATCTGTCTGCATTTGGTGAAACATTTGGAAGGAAATTGGAAGAATTTTTGAAGAAAAGGAATGTACAATTCATAAGATCAAGTGGAAAGTTATCACTTCTTTTATGTTTTTGACTTTTGGTGTAAAGAGCAATGAATGGACTTTATAGGACTTCTGTAAGTACTTTCAGCAAGTGTAATTTTTTGTGAAATACAAAGTAACCAGTTTCAAAAATAAGAAAACATTAAGGCTGTTATAGATCATAATCATTCGTATCCATTAAGTGATTATAAAATTAAAGAACAAACATTGTTAAAAATTAAGACCTGAATAGATTTACACCATAAAAACAAAAGCCTTGATGACTAAGATCAGAAATCTTAATAGGACTAAAACCTTCATTGACTGCAAAAAAATGAGGCCTTATATTTTCTCATTATCATTATTAAAAGAGGAAATTGGATAAGAACTCGTAAAAGAATATTGTGAAGGATCATCAGACTAAAATGACCTCTCTCCCAAAGTAACGAGTTTTGAAACTTAACAATTGTCTTTCGCCTCTTCATCAATCTTCAGTTTGTTGCTGTTGCAAGAACATAGAGGTTAAGTTCACGAGAAATGAAATCTATCTTATTTTTGAGTCATCAACATCAGTCCTTTAGTATGTGACAAAAGTTTCCATCTCTGTACCATCTAAGCCTTGATACATAATGGTACACTCTCCTACACACGAGGAGAGAATTCCTTAGCTTCATTCAACAGAGGGGTTACTACCATTACAATCAACTTGAATTGTAAACATTGGACACTTCAAGCAAGCATTAACGAAAATGTACTTACGATTCAGAAGCTGAAGATCTCTTGCACCATCCCTGCCACGAGAGAAAATAAACCACAAGATCTTAATCAGCAAAGAATCAAAACAACATTTTAGAACATCAAAAAGCAATTGCACAAAAGTCTCTTTTAATAATAAATGAAAATCAGGAGGGTCACTGGCTCACGGATCGAAACTCGGTAGATCATGAGTCGGCCTGTGTCCTCCACTTAAATACCAGGCATTTGTCTAGAGAAAGGTTCGAACCCGTGATGCATGCTTAGCGTACGCATCGTGGATTGTGCTTTTACCGTTAGGCCCGAAGAGGCAAAGACCTGGGATCAGACTTACATAATACCTCAACACACTACTTTATCTATCAAATGAAAATTGGAGCTCATCCTGTGAGTTTTAACATCTAACAGTGAAAACTATTAAAAGGAACAAAATTCTAAATAAAAACTTTCCACACAAAACAAATTTAAATACACCTGTAGTCTCGAAATATGTTCAGGTTCACCCCATCTCACCAAAGATAAATTTCCCTGAAACATTTCTAGAAAGTTAGAAATGCTTCACCAACATCACGTCAAAATGCAGTAGCCTGCAATTGATCTCTAAGGACAACAATTAGAAAAAAGAATAAAGCATGTGGATGACTAAAAAGTTTACCAAAATGTTCATTTGAGAAATATAAACCAAAAAATACATCTGAATATCAGCAATAACAATTCCATTTGCCAACATTGACAATAATTTGAACTCATGTAATTCATAACGAAATAACTACTCTTAACACATTGCTGTTCATAGTAGTGTTATGCAAACCCTAAAGTTCTACTTTGTTGGTCCTTTATCAGGCCTTGTCACATTATCTTGGCAAAGTCAGTGCAGACAAAGGTTTATTTTCCTATTGCATTACAAATAACTTCTTTTTCTCGAGGAATTAAGATCTCTTGGCGACTTACAAAAGAATAGAAGAAAATGGCCTTTTCAGACCTTTTATGTGTAAAAGTGAAGATCATTTGTAGCTTCTAATAAAAACATAAAACTAAAAAAAAATAGTAAGTGACCTAAAAAATCGACTGTCCCTTTCTTCTCCATGACAACGAGGTCATAGATTAGGTAATTCACAAAAGTTTGGTTATGATTCAAGTAAATAAAACTGAAGTAACCTCATACAAAATAACACTAGTCATTTTTCACAATACATATGAAGCAACTTAGCACTTCTCCAAATTGTCAAGGACAATTAGGTTGGTCGCTAGAATAAGCATGGAAGAGTAAAGATAGCACCATATTGTTAATAGAAAAAGTAAGATACCTAGCTGGCCCTTTCTGCTTATCCACTTTCTTGATGTGCCAAAAGGACTGTTAATCATGTTCTCCTCATAGTACTTCAGGTTTCTCCACTTTGACATATTAAGATGCCATGTTAACTTCTTTGGTTTGAGTGTCTTCTTACAAACTTATTAATTCGATACTCATCTTATCAGAAAACTTCAGTAGTCATCCAGTGGTATTGAGCTTAGCATCATCTTGCAACTATATGCTAAACTCTATAATACTCATCTAGTAAGTTCGTGTTTAAAGTATTGTTCAATAATTTACCCCATGGATTAGGAAGGATAATAGATTAACATTTTGCATGGTGAACACCCTCCCTCCCTCTCAAGGTGCCATCCTCTGATTTCAAAGCTTTATTTTCTGCTATCTTAAACTGTTCATATCCTAACTGAAACTCTCTGAGACTGAGTCACAAAAGAAAGCAACAAAATGACTAAGAACTGGAACAACTGAATTTAGTTGAATTAGGACACATTGCACGTTAGTTTAATTTCTTTACTGCCTTTTACAAATTTCTGATATGACTGATTGACATTCTCTTTTATAAATTACTGGTCAAATAATTATCTATGGGGCAATTCATTTAATGGTTGAATAAGTGGAAACTGGATATTAGGTCAGAGTAAAGCATTAAATCAGACTTTACAAGAACAAATCTCCCGAATATTGATGGATGTGATATTTGCACAGTTGGTGTCTAGGAGACGGAGCAAAACAGTAGCAGTCAACTGAAACCTTCAATGTGACTTTAGGAAAGCCCCTTAAAAGTAACTCGTCGGTGGACATCACAGACATCTTAGCTTAATTCATATGCTTGCTAGATCACTGCAAGAAGAAAAAATAATCACTACATAGCGTTTAGGAGCATCCAAATGTAGAATTGACATCAGAGATGGTAAGATTAGTCAATCTATGAAACACAAACTTCTTGATTTTTAAATCAAGGGATCTTAGTAAGATTAGTCAATCTATGAAACACAAACTTCTTGATTTTTAAATCAAGGGATCAATTACCAACATAAAAACATCAACAAAACAAAACATACAACACTCCTTAAAAAGTTCAAATTTAAATCACGTCATTTAGACAATAAAAAACTTTAACGGAGTATTTCCTTATGAAGCAGAATCTGCTGTCTATTTTCAGTTCTTTCTACTTATTAGTTGGCCTTACCTCCCATATATTGAGGAATCTTGATTGAGTTGCTGATGATGTAGCCAATGTTTGCTGCTGAGATAGAGACATGTCAGCCTCTGCACTGTTATTGCTGCCAACAGTCAATATTTCAGGCTGTGCTTGTTGAGTCATCACTGGAGTAGGCATCATTGTACCAATTTCCAAAGGCATCCCAGTACCCATTCCACTTGGCACATTCTGGTGCATGCCTATCCCGCTTGGCATCACAGTTGATGATGCAGGACCAAAAATTTGGGATATTTGATCAGTTCTGACAAATGAATCAACCCCAATCATTGATGTGGAACTAGTTGCCAGATGTTAATACAACTGGAGCAGCAGATATAGCAGAAGCCACTCCATTCAATATTCCGACATTTGCAGCTGCACCACCAAATGGACCTAAGGAAAGTGTCATCACACAGAAAATAGGTATTGTTTCCTTAGTATTCTCATTATTCGGAACCATCTCCTCAGAAACTGAAATAGATGAAACACTTTGTAAGCTTGCAGTATCTTGAGAAGTACGATGAGCAGGAGGAATATGTGGAGGTGCAGGTCCACTAACAGCGGTTACTATGGTGGGCTCCTGAAGAAATATGTAATAAGATCATGACATCTACAATGTTGTATGGAGTTTTAGTAAAGCTAATAACTAATTCAAGTGACAAGCAAAAAAGCAAGTTATTGAAGTCACCTCATACTACACTAAAATGGGTTTAAAGTAGTCAAAACCCCTTTGACGGATATCCATTAAACTTTAAGAGAGTCAGAAATTAAAGTCTATAACTTAGTTCGATTACTCAAATTATGTACTCATACAATGTAAAAATGCAGCAGCACCTTGGAAAGAAACCACTGAAATAGTGGCCTAAAATTACCAGGTTTGCGTCTTTATTAAATGCAAATTTCTCCCAATTAAATCAACTACTCTATCATTATACAATCATTAAATGGAAGACCACCAGTAGATGGTAATGTGTTTTTTTCCCTTATTGCTCTCTTCGAGTAGCAGATAACTATACTAGAAACTTTCAAACTTTTTTTGGGTAGTAAATTAAATCTACCAGCTTTTCCTTTTATTTTGCAAATAAGATTTCACTAACCACCCATAATTGAATAGATAGAGATTAAAGAAAATCACCAACGGTAAATTCTTGTGAATACATGTATATACTTGGGCTAGCAAAACAATAGAACTTGTTGCCGATTACCTGGTGTTTATCACTCGGAACAATAGCAAGACGAACTTGTTTTTACTGCCTAAAAACTCCCAAAAATTCCTCTATTTGTTTGCTAGTTTCATGGAAATATTAAGAAATAAATTGCCCTAATTTGTTCCCTTAGAACAAACGTGGCTGCAACCAGAATAAGAAGATGGGCTTGGCCCACTCCTTTTAATTATCCTAATTTTATTTATTTTTTTAATCTTTAGATTGAAATTACCAATTAACCCTTCATTAAATTTGGATTATTATATTCTCCCACACTTAGAATGACATTCTTCTTTGAACAAATGACATTCGTCTTCGAACGAGTTAAGAATTACACCTAAAGTGTCAAACAGATGAGGATATCTCTCTCGTATGTCCGCCTCCGACTCCCAAGTAGCCTCTTCGGTTGGATGATTGCGCCATAACACTTTGACTGAAGTTATCTTCTTTGACCTCAATTGTCGCACTTCGTATCCAGAATAGATACCGGGCATTCCCCATACGCTAAATTCTCATCAAGCTCCATATTTTCTAGCTGGATCTTATGGCTATCATCACAAACATATTGCCAAACCATGGAAATGTGACATGCAGGATGTACTGCGGACAATCTCGAAGGTAAAGCAAGTCTGTATGCCACCAACCCAATCTGATCTAGAACTCATAAGGACCAATGTATCTAGGATTCAGCTTACCTTTCCAACCAAATCTCGTAACCCTTTTCATGGGGGAAACTTTCAAAAATACCTTTTCGCCCTTCATGAACTCCACATCACGGACTTTCTTATCCGCATAGAACTTTTGTCTAATTTGTGGTGTTCGAAGCTTTTCTCGTATCAATGCAACTTTCTCCAAGGCTTGCTGGACCAAATCTAGACCTAGTAATTGCGCTTCACCAGGTTCAAACCATCCTATTGGTGATTGACACTTGCAACAGTATAGATCCTCAACCAGTGCCATCTGTACACTTGATTGGTAGCTATTATTATAAGCAAACTCTGTCAAAGGTAATCGATCGTCCCAATGTCCACCAAAATCAATCGCACATTCTCTAAGCGTGTCCTATAAGATCTAAACAACCCATTCACACTGTCCATCAGTTTGAAGATAAAAAACAAAAAACGATATTCAACTCAACCTGTGATCTCAACGACTTTTGAAAAGACTTCCAATACTCAACAGTGAATTGTGCACCTTGATTTGATATTATTGAAATAAGCACCTATGAAGTCTAACTATCTCTCAACGTAAATGTTTGATAACTGCTTTGTGGTATGAGTACTCGAACTGGGATGAAATAGACAGATTTTGTGAGTTTGTCCATAATCACCCAAACTGAGTCATGCTTCTTGAAAGTATTTGACTACCCAATAACAAAATCCATATTAATCCTTTCTCACTTCCACTATGGGAAAATCAAGTTCTGCATCACTCTAAGTTTTTTATGTTCATATTTGACTTGTTGACGATTCAAGAAACTAGTCACATGGTTCAAAATATCAGCCTCAGTACCATCCATACAAGTCTTGATATATCTTTGAAGCACCACCCCGATAGATAGAGTATCGCGAGCTATGAGCCTCTTCAAGTACTAGTTGCTTTACATCAACCTCCATGGGAATACACAATCTACCATGTTGACGTAGAATGCCCTCGCCATTAATAGAGAATAACTTCAGGGCTCTATTATGCACTCGAGTTCGTAGTCTAGCAAGTTGGGAATTGTCATATTGGCAAGTCTTGGCTTCTCCAATTAAGGATGATTGCACCACCATACTCGCAAGCAACCTTCCAAGCAATGTATGATCAATTTGAACTCCTTGATTGGGAAAAACCTGAATATCTATAGCCATAAGTTTCCTTTCAGTAGTAATCTGAGCCAATCGACCGATAGACTTACTAGTCAAGGCATCTGCCACTACTGCCTTTCTAGGATGATACAAGATAGTAAGATCATAATCTTTAAGTAGCTCCAACCACCGTCGTTGCCTCAAATTCAAATCTATTTGCTTGAATATATATTGCAAACTCTTGTGATCAGTATAGACTTCACAAGGATCACCATTAAGATGGCCATGCCAAATCTTGAGCGCAAATATGATTTCGATCATTTCTAAGTTATGTGTCAAATAATTCTTCTCATGAATCTTTAGCTGTCGAGAAACATATGCCACCACTTTACCATTCTGCACTAAGACACAACCCAAATCGATTCTACACGCATCACAATAAATGGTGAAACCACCCTTCGACGTAGGTAAGGTCAAATAGGAACCGTAGACAATACAGTCTTTAATTTCTGAAAACTCTCTTCATATCCATCTAACCATTGAAAAACCATACCTTTCTGAGTTAAACATGTCAATGGAGTGGCTATCTTTGAAAAACCCTCAAACCATCCATTATATCCAGCTAGTCCTAAGAAACTGCGTATCTTGGTAGGAGTATTGAGTCGAGGCCAATTTCGGACTACTTCTACCTTATTTGGGTCAACCTGAATCCATCTCATGACACCACATGTCTTGAAAAGGAAACTGTGCCCGACCAGAAATAACATTTCGAGAACTTGGCATTACGCTTTCGTTCTCTAAGTGTCTGCAATACGACTCTCACATGATGTTCACGCTTGGCCTCAACTGGAGGGTAGACCAAAATATCATCAATAAAGAGAATCACAAAGTATGACTTGAATACCTTGTTCATGAGGTCTGTAAATGCTGCGAGCGCATTAGTCAGTCCAAAAGACATCACAAAAATTCAAAGTGGACATACCTAGTCTGAAATGGTATCTTGGAGATATCTTCAATCTTAATCCTCAGTTGATGATAACCTAATCTCAAATCAATTTTGCAAAAGTAGCGTCTTGCAACTGATTGAATAAATCATCAATACGAGGTAGCATGTGTTTATTCTTGATTGTTGCCTTATTTAGCTGTCTGTAGTCAATACGCATTCTCATCATGCCACCTTTATTTTTTACAAATAACACTGGTGCACCCCAAGGCGATATGCTAGGCCAGATGAACCTCTTATCAAGTAGTTCTTAGAGCTAAAACTTCTATTCTTTCAACTCAACTGAAGCTATACTATATGGAAGAATAGAAATATATTGAGTCCCAGGAACTAGGTAAGTCTTCTGCAAATACATCAACAAATTCTCGAACAACTGGAACATTGTTGATAGTAACCTCTTCCCCTCGAGTATCATGAGCAATAGCAATAAAATCAAAGCACCTATGATTAATCATTTGACATGCCTTTACAATAGAAATTATCTTTCCTTGAGTCAGAGAAGTCATGCCTTTCCATACATAACAATCAACCAAAGCATAATATGATGCTAACCAATCCATGCCCATAATCACATCAAAGTCAGATATTAGCATCTCTAGTAGAGCAACTACTCTGTCCTTGCCTTGCACAGATATAACAGAGTCTCTATACATTCTATCCATTGATAAAGCCTCCCTCATTGGAGTCATAACCATATATGGCACAACAAGAGTCTCAATATTCGTTCTAATGATGTAGCAAAAGATGGAGATGCATATGAATACACAGAACCAGGGTCAATAAAAGCATATGCCTCAAGAGAATGGATAGTAATAATACCTGTGAGTACTGCATTAGATGCCTCGACATCCTATTTGACCATAGCAAATAATCTCGGTGGTCCACCTGCTCCCTGAGTAACATGTGCACCCTGTCGAACCTATCCACGAACACGACGTTGAGCGGCCCTACCTGGCTAACTCTGAGTACCTACCACATTCCCCCACACGTGTGTAGTAGCTTAACTAGTACCTGAATCTCCCTTTCCTCTGCACCTGTGTAGTAGCTTGACTACTACCAGAATCTTCCTTAGGACAAAATTTAGTAATATGCCTTCTTTCACCACAAGTAAATCAAGGACCACCAATAACAAAGCAACGACCACTATGATTCCAACCATAATTAAAACACCTTGGATGTTGTCCGGACTGAGAAGAACTATTACCCTTCTTCTGCATTTGTTGATGAGCATGTTTAGCTGGATCGCCACTCTAAGAAGACTGCACCACCAACTTTGACTGACTAGGCCTAGAATGCACACAATGAAAACCACTCTTGCCCCCATATGAGGCACCAATAAATCCACCTGCATTACATGCCTTTTTGCTTTCTCGTTCAACTTTCTCCATTTCTAAATAGGGCTCACAACGAAGAGCAGTGTGAACCACATTCAATAATGTACCATTTCGTACATCTTGTATCACAGGACCACGATAACGCTGCTCTAATCCATCCACAAATCGTCTCACCTTCTCCCTCGGATTTGTAACTAAAAATGGGACACACTTGGACAATTCACTGAACTTGGCCTCATACGCTATAACTGTCATAGCGCTCTGAGGCAAAGCATGGAACTGATATCTCATATAATCTTATTTACTCAATGGAATAAACTTATACTTAAATATTGCTGAAAACTCTGACCAAGTAATAGGTGGTAACCCTGCCTATCTACCACTCTGAATGGAAATACACCATGCCTCTGGAGACCCTGAGAATAAGAAAGTGGTAAATCCCACACCACGAGTCTCCTTCAATCCCAACATCAATGAACTTCAGAGGTTCAATAGAAGTTGGTGTCATATAGAACTCTGGTCATCTTTGGGTTGCCCTGACGTTGCAACAGGATGAACAACTTGTTGAGGGGCTAAATGCGGCGTCTGAGTCGCAACAACATTCAATTGATTTTGCTCTTTTGTTTGAGTAGTAGCCTGAGGAGCTGGGATCCCACTCTATAGGCAACAATGCCTCTAACACATTCAATAATCTCATCACAAGCACCAGTAGGTGCAACAATTGGCATTGTTGGTGGAGCCTCCTAAACAACCTGCTCCTGTACTTGCTCATGGGCAACAATTTGCAGTTGTCTCCCATCCACAACTCTCGACTAAGGAGCAATAGGTGCCCTTCTGAGCCCTAGCAGGATGAGACCTACCCTGACTACCACCAGAGGCAGTACCATGTCCCCCACCACGTCCAACAGGTGTATTAAGAGCTTCAAGATTGTTCGCAGTACACCCTATATTATACATTTCCATGCTTCGGCAATATGTTCATGATGATAGCCATAAGATTCAACTAAAAAATATGGAGCTTGATGAGAATTTAGCGTATGGGGAATGTCCGATATCTATTCTTAATACGCAAGTGCGACAATTGAGGTCGAAGAAAATGACTTCAGTCAACATGTTATGGAGTAATCATCCAACTGAGGAGGCTACTTGGGAGTCGAAGGCGGACATACGAGATAGATATCCTCATATATTTGTCACTTCAGGTATAATTCTTGATTCGTTCAAAGACAAATGTCATTCTAAGTGTGGGAGAATATAATAATCCAACTTTAATGAAAGGTTAATTGGTAATTTCAATCCAAGATTAAAAATAAATAAAATTAGGATAATTAAAAGGAGTGGGCCATGCCCATCTTCTTGTTCTGGTTGCAGCTACATTTGTTCTAAGAGAACAAAAAGTAGGATAATTGATTCCTTAATATTTCTATCAGCGGAAGCAAGAAAACGAAGAGAGAGATTTTTGAGAGTTCATAGGCAGTAAAAAGAAGTTAGTCAAGCCATTGTTCCGAGTGATAAACACCAAGTAATTGGCAACAAGTTCTATTGTTTTGCTAGCACGGGTATATACATGTATTTCACAAGAATTTACCATAGGTGATTTTCTTTAATCTCTATCTTTTCAATGATGGGTGGTTAGTGAATCTTATTTGCAATATAAAAGGAAAAGCTGCTAGATTTAATTTACTACCCAAAAAAAGTTTAAAAGTTGCTAGTATAGTTGTCTGCTACTGGAAGAGAGCAATAAGTTTAAAAAACACATTTCCTTTTATTGGTGGTCTTCTATTTAATGATTATATAATGATAGAGAGTTAATTTAATTGGGAGAAATTTGCATATACTAAAGATGCAATCCTAGTAGCTTTAGGTCAATGTTTCAGTGGTTTCTTTTCTAGTTGCTGAAGGTGTTGCTGCATTTTTACATTGTATGGGTACATAATTTGAGTAATCAAACTTAGTTATAGACTTTAATTTCTGACTCTCTTAAAGTTTAATGGACTTACTACTTTAAACCAATTTTAGTGTAGCATGAGGTGATTTCAATAACTTGCTTTTCTGCTTGTCACTTAAATGAGTTATTAACTTTGCTAAAACTCCATAAAGCATTGTGGATGTCATGACCTTATTATGTATTTCTTCAGGAGCCCACCATGGTAACCTTTGTTAGTGGACCTGCACCTTCACATATTCCTCTAGCTCATTGTACTTCTCAAGATACAGCAAGCTTGCAAAGTGGTTCATCTATTTCGGTTTCTAAGGAGATGGTCTCGAAGAATGAGAATACTATGGTAACCTCAATAACGTGTGCTTTGCTTGTCATTTGAATGAGGTATTAGCGTTTCTAAAAATTGCATGAACCATTGTGGATGTCATGATCTTATTGCGTATTTCTTCAGGAGCCGAGCATGGTTGCCTCCGTTAGTGGACTTGCACCTCCACATATTCCTACCACTCATCCTACTTCTCCAGTCTCTGTAAACTTGCAAAGTGGTTCACCTATTTCTATTTCTACGGACATGGTTCCGAATAATGAGAATATTAAGGAAACAATACCTATTTTTAGTGTGATAACACAGTCCTTAGGTTCATTTGGTGGTGCAACTGCAAATATCAGAATATTGAATAGAGTGGCTTCGGCTATATCTGCTGCTCTAGTGGTATTAACATCAAGGTAACTAGGTTCCACATCAATGACTGGGGTTGCTTCATTTGCCAGAACTGATCAAATATCCCAAATTTTTGGTCCTGCATCATCAACTGTGATGGTTCCCAGTATGTTCACGAATTCTAACCCTTGCATGTCCGAACCATTGAGCAATATCCAAGGAGGCATTGGTGCAGCCAGTCAAACAACCTCTGTAATGAGTCAAGGAAATCTTCTTAGGTCTCAAATATTTCAAAGCAAGATAGTCATGCACCATAATGTACCGAGTGAAATAGGTAGCAGTATGCCTTTGGGACACCTGTTGAGTAATATCCAAGGAGCCATTGGTGCAGGCAGACAAACAACATCTGAAATGAGTTAAGGAAATCTTCTTGGGTCTCAACTGATGCAAAGCAGGGTAGGCATGCACCAGAATGTGCTGAGTGAAATGGATACTAGTATATATTTGGGACAATTGTTGAGTAATATCCAATGAGGCATTGGAGCAGGCAGTCTCACAGCACCTGTTATGACTCAGGAAATCTTCTTGGGTCTCAAATGATGCAAAGCGGGATGGACATGCACCAGAATGTGACAAGGGGAATGGGTACTAGTGTGCCTTCGGAACAACTGTTGAGTAATATCCAAGGATGCATTGGTGCAGGTACTCTAACAGCACCTGTACTGAGTTGAGGAAATCTTCCTAGGTCTCAATTGATACCAAGTAGCATAGGCATCCAGAATGTGCCAAGTGGAATGGCTACTGGGATGCCTTCGGAAATTGGCACAATGATACCTACTCCAGTGATGACTCAACAAGGACAGCCTGAAATATTGTTTGTTGGCAAGAATAACAGCGCAGAGGCTAACGTGTCTCTATCTTAGCAGCAAACTTTGGGTACATCATCATCAGCTCAATCAGGTTCGTCAATATATGGGAGGTAAGGCCAACTAATAAGTAGAAAGAGTTGAAGATAGACAGTAGACTCTGCTCCATGAAGAAATCCTCCATTAAAACTTTTACTGTCTAAATGAAAAGATTTAAATTTGAAGTATTTGAAAGAATGCTATATGTTTTATTTTTTTGATATTTTTATGTTGGTCTTTGATACCTTGATTTCTAAATCAAGAAATTTGTGATTCCTATATTGACTAATCTTACTACCTCTGATGTCAATTCTACAATTAGATGCTCCTAAACTCTATGTAGTGATTATTTTTTCTTCTTGCATTGATCTGGCAAGCATATGGATTAGGCTAAGAAGTCTAACTTTTGAAAAAGAACAAGATTTTAACAAATTTTCTGTTATTTGGTGTAACCATATGGTCATTGTAGTATAACGGCAAAGTTCTATAAGCCGAAAGATTTTTATGGTGGTAGAACATATCTATAATGTCCACTGACGAGTTCCTTTTAAGGGGCTTTCCTGAAGTCACTTCGAAGGTTTCAGTTGACTGCTAATGTTTTGCTTCGTTTTCTATACACCAACTGTGCAAATCTCACATCCAATTTTCATCCATCAATATCCAGAAGATTTGTTTTTGTAAAGTCTGAGTTGATGCTTTACTCTGACTGTAATATCCAGTTTCCACTTATTCTACCATTAAATCATTGTAATATCCAGTTTCCAATTTATGACCTCTTTGTTATGAAGAAAAAAAGGGACAATCGGTTTTTTAGGCCACTTACAATTTTTTTCGTTTTATGTTTTTCTTACAAGCTACAAGTGATCTTCACTTTTACACGTAAGAGGTCTAAAAAGGCCATTTTCTTCTATTCTTTTGTAAGTCGCCAAGAGATCTTAATTCCTCGAGGAAAAAAGTTATTTGTTATGCAATAGAAAATGAAGGGTGGTTTGCATGAGTTGGTGTTGGCTAGTGCAACATCCTACTTGTACTGAGGCCCAGGTGATGGGTGCAGTCCATGTCAAAGTCATGGGCAGACATGGCAAACACTTGATGAGTTTTGTTAAGAAATGAAGTTCTGCCCTTTTCATCTTTTGACATACAATAAGCACTTTATCCTCTCCTAACAGACGGCAAACCACAACCAAAATTACTCTGTATTAAGCACCAAAATCTGTCAAAAAGCTATCTTCTTCAAAAGTCCTAAGTTTTCAACAAATCCTTCAATTATCCCAACTCCAAACCCTCCCACTCTAACCCTCTTCGAAGCTCCAGTCAAGGTCTCTATTAAGCCAGAAGAAACCTCAAGGTCAACATCCAACTTTGTTCTTGTTCCTTTAATGTATTTGTGTATTCGGTCACCTCATACGAACCATAGTATGATAGAAATTCTTCAATATCAACTAATTAAATTAAATCACGCAACATGGAATACATAATTCTATACATTAGAAACATAATTAAGAAATTAAACATTATCTTCTCCTCACTAAGCTAACAACTTAAGCTTTTGGATGAGATCGCCACACAAAATTAGCACTATAGCATATGAATATTACTAAAATTGACTGTCAACATCCAACTTTGTTCTTGTTCCTTTAATGTATTTGTGTATTCGGTCACCTCATACGAACCATAGTATGATAGAAATTCTTCAATATCAACTAATTAAATTAAATCACGCAACATGGAATACATAATTCTATACATTAGAAACATAATTAAGAAATTAAACATTATCTTCTCCTCACTAAGCTAACAACTTAAGCTTTTGGATGAGATCGCCACACAAAATTAGCACTATAGCATATGAATATTACTAAAATTGACTGTCAACACGAACTCAATTCCACCAAAAATAATTACCGAAAGAAAATATTACTAATATGTTTACGAATAAGATTGAAATTGCATTGCACAAATGAATACCGTATGATTCTTCGCCGGAAAGTTCCAATTGCACCGCCGCAGAAATCAGCAACGATTAACTGTTTGTCCGCCATGTGTGCTTCGTCGAAGATTCTAGAAAGTGAATAACAATTCCTTCCCTTGTTGATTCTATTAAACTCCATAGCAATTTCCATGAGCGAAGATTTACAGCTTTTACAGGTATTTATAAGGAAGGGAAAAAGAAGACGAATTAATTCTACAGTAAGAACAGTAAGTTTTTAATTAATTTAATCTTGTGCATTTGATTATTTTAGCTGGTAAATATTCATAAGTTTACATAATTATTAATCATTTCATAACTTAATTACTTATGTGTCATGCTAAATTTGTATTGGTAATTTGTTATTTTGTTCTGTTTAATGATTATATAATTTTTTTTTAAAATGTTAAAAGGAATATAAAAGAATGGAGAAATGAGGAAGGAAGATAGCCAGGTTTGGAAAATGAGCCAAGACTGTAAAGATAAAGAGGCGGGATTAACCGAAACAAACTCTCGGCTACATGAAGAAACTAAAAAAGTTAATTTTGACTTGACTTAATTCGATTAGAAACTTAATTCGATCAAATTCAAAATTTATTATAAAAATAGCTTATATTTAATTAATAATTTAAAAAATTCGATTAATAATAAAATAGTAATTACTTGTGCTTGAGTTTAAGTCTAGAATTGCTTTAGGATGAAATCTTATTATTAATATTCAAAAATATTTACTTTTTATCTAAAAATTAACCAATTACCTCAACTTTTTAAAATAGAATAAATTACGTGACTAGACAAATATAATATATATTTACATTATACCATTATAATTTGAAAAAACTACAATTTATAGTTATAGTAAGGATTTTGTTGTTATTTTCCTTTCTCTCTCCTCTCTCTTAGATCTCTTGCCAGATATACAAATGTATATGTATATCAGTTACATTTTTGCAATTATTTTGATAGATATACATACTCAATTCGACAGATATACATATACAATTCACTTCTCCTAACTCTCTATCATCTATCGCTCGCCTCTCTCCTCCTTCTCTCAATCTCGCTTGCTAGATATACAAATACATATGTATATCAGTTACAAATATACATATATAATTTGCCTCTCTCTACTCTCTCTCGATCTCGCTCGTTGTTCTTCTCTCTTTCTCGATCTTGCTCACTACTCTCCTCCCTCTCTCGATCTCGCTCGCCTCTCTCCTTGTCTCTCGGTCTCGGTCACCTTTCTATTATAATATATAGTTGTGAATCATAATTTTAACGAACTATAGTTATTTTTACCTTATTGTATTTCAAATATTTGCTCTTTTTGAAAAAATCCTCTTTAAAGAAATGATCCATGCCTGTCAACCCAAAATGATCTAATTTTATAATGTACTTTTATAAAGCATTTCCTAGTTGTATTCTTTTGCTACCATTCTTTTTCATTTTTTGTCAAGACTAGAAAGACAAAATAGATAAGTTATTTGGGTATTATTCAGATTTATTTATTTTAAATGAGTTTGATACCCAATCCATTTAAGATTGATAGAAAATGGGTAAAGAACATATTTACCCATTTTTTAAATGGGTAAAAAAATATGAGTAAAAGTGATTCATTCATAATGTATTTGAATTTTTTATTGGAAGAAGTTGGTGTGGGTAAAGGTAAGTAAAATTTTTTAAATTTTCTAAAAATTAAATTAACTTTTTATTGGGAGGGAAAAAAATATATTTTTTTTAACGTTTGAGAGTAAGGGTGTGGATCAATCAGTTCGATTTTATATATTATTAGTTCAATTTATCGATTTTAAAATATGTTAAAACAATAGCAAATCGATAATGATAAATTTTTATTTTTTATTCCTCCCCCCA
>JAOTQR010000086.1:4738445-4787496 GCA_025774065.1 Solanum ossicruentum
CCAAAATTGGGCTCAATTGGGTCTCAAATATGATAGACCTATGCTGCCAATTTCCAGCTTTCTTCTTAGTTGGTTTTAGGTCCAAATGGCCAAGTTGTTTGTAGAGTACTTAGGATGTTTTTAAACTCTTCTTTAACTGAAAATAGGTCCATTTATGATACTAAAACATGGCCCAAAGTTATAACCTTAACAAGGAATTTATTCATAATCGAACTTGAACAAATTCGGTGTCGAGCCTTGTCTTTGATCGGCTATCAATTATAAGTAGGTGATTCTCCTACTAAATTATTAAGTCGTACAATAACCTCAATTATTTACTTAGTTTAGGGATGATATATCCTCAAGAACTCATGTATGCAGTCTTAAAGTTGACTATGTATGGAACAAGAAATCATGTAACTTGGTATTCAAGCATGTATGCAGTCTTAAAGTTGACTATGTATGGAATAACATGAGCATGTACAAGAGTGGAGATATGGTTGATAGTTATGTTGGAGTTGGTAAGTTCCTTTATGTACCCAGGGGAGATCTATGTTTCATGCCAAGTGATACGAAATCAAATAACCTTACATACCTCATCGTCAGACCTCCTTACTATCTCAAAACAACCTTCCTTTCCTTCAAACAATTATCTACAACATAGTAGGTGATAAAACTAGTATTAGTATCCAATCTGCACACCTTGGTATCCCAATCACATAAGAAAACAATACATGGGCAGCAAGCGGGTGTTTATAAACCCGGGCGTATTCCTTTAACCTTTCCACCTCTAATCGTATTTTCTAATACACATTACCATATACACATCATGTACAACCTATTTTAAGTCCATAACAGCCTTATAACTGCCCACAAAGCACAAAACATCACAATTCCATGCAATCTAAAAACGGATAGCATAACGTTACCTTCTTCGCTCCTTTTCGACCTTAACAATTCCAAATCGGCTCCAACCTTAACCTAATTGTTCCAGCAACATTTATACACACAACCAGCTATGAACCAGTTTCAGAACAACAACAAATCAGTGATTAAGGACGTGAAGTAATAGCTTGCTTGCCAACAGTCCACAAGTTCTTATGAAGCACATAATTATGATATCATATAATGACTCGCTTTTGTGGACTGTAAAAGTAGTTAATCAGCCTTTTTACACTACTGTAAAACCAATCTTTGTTGCATAATTAAGTACTAATACATAATAAAGCTATCCAACAAGAGAAAAACCTCTTAATTAACAAGAAAAGTACACAAGAGTCCTTAGTATACAATCTGTCCAGAAATTCCAGCACCAACATACTAACATATACTTCTTGTTTTTCATACGAAAACTATACTAAACATATGTGTAAGCTTACTTACCACTTACTTCAAGGTGTAAGGCTTCTCCAAGAACCCTAGGAGAGTTATTTAGTTGCTTTGCAAGGTGAAGAAAGAAGAACAATAAAGTTGCGAGAAAGCAGAAATTTTCCAAGTTAAAAGTGAATGGATATTTGCTGCTTATGACCCCTCTTTATACTACTACTTTGGCCGACCTTCTCTTGGTATTTTGACCATATTATGCCACACATTAATAAGCTGCTTATCCAGTAGCTTGTCCATTAAACTTGGGCAAAAATGGGTCTCCAAGTTGATGGACTTAGGCTCCCTATTTTGCCAACTTTTCTTACTTGGTTTGGGGCCCGAAGTATCCAAGAGTTTATGGTGTCTTTGGGCCTTTCTTACTATCATCCTTGGGCTGTAAATATAGTCCATATGTTATGTTAAATCATGGCCCAACGTTATGCCCTTAACACGAATTTTATTCATACTCAAACTTGGACAATTTCAATGCCGAATCTCGTCTCTATTTAGTTAGCAATTTAAGCTAAGCAAGTAGCTGACTCACCTGCTTGCTTCCTAAGTCCTACAAGCACCTCAATTCTCTCACTTCATTTTAAGGCCATAACCTCCTCACTTCGACACAGAACATGTATTCACTCGACCCTCTTAAGCGTTAGACGCACATATAACCCATTAACGCGAGATTCAAGCACTTTTGAAAATTAGCGCTAATTTGACCAAACCATATCATATTACATTTGCATTATGCCAATATTGTAAGGTGTGGGTGTTACATGATGTTTGTAGTAAAATATGCTTACATAGGACATTTACATGTGTAGGAAGAGACCATAAGTAGTAACCAAGGCCTACAACCTCCTCGGCGAGGCAATTGAGGTACAAGCCCCTCAGAATGATTGCATGGGCCTACTACCTCCTGAGCGAGGCAATTGAGGTACAAACCCCCCTAACATGGTTGCATAGGCCTACTACCTCCTGAACGAGGCAATTGAGGTACAAAAACACTAACATGGTTGCACAAGCCTACTACCTCCCGAGTGATGCAATTGAGGTACAAACCCCACAACAAGGTTGCATGAGCCTACTACCTCTTGAGTAAGACAATTAAGGTACATACCCCCCAACATGATAGTTCAGGCCCACTTCCTCCCAAATGAGGCAATTGATCAGCTTCCAACACTATATATACTTTTCATGAAATCAACAGATTTATACCACCCTTTCATCATCATAAAGTCATACAAGTCATAGGTCATGCAATAGAACATCAATGACTCAAGAACCATAAACCGGATATTTTATCATATACTTGGTGAGTGTGTAATGATAGTGTAAAATCATTCAATTAAAGAGTGAAATCATGTAAGAAATCATTAAGTAAATCATCCCACCAATACTTGGTAACATCATTAAATAATATACATCAAAACTCTTCATCAAATCTCAAGATAAATCAAAGATTCATAGCTCAAAACATGCTAAAACAGTCACACTTTTACAAACCCCCAACATAGTTCATAGTCAAATTCATAATAGAAGAACCATAAGTAGAATCAACTTAGAAATATGAAATTTGTGTAAAAAGAAAGCTTGGGCACTATGGGTGAAAGGACCCAATGGTTGAAACCCACATACCTTGACTTTGGAGAATTCTTGATGAAAATTGGAAGTGGAGACTTGAAGCTTGAGTGAAATCCTTAAGATCTGGATGAGTTTTGGGACTTGAAATTTGGAGTTAACTATTTGTCTAAATGTTTGAGAGAGTATTGCGGAATGTCTTATATGATATGAAGGTGAAATATGGCTAAGTATATATATTTTCACGCATGGGAAGACTTAGGCCCAAGACCCAAAAGCCTTGGACCAAACAACAAAACTGGCAACTTTTTAATACTGGTCTACGCCGCAGTAGAGTCGTACCAGGGGCGCGGACCAACACTAGATAAGGAAAATTTTGAATTTTGAAATTATGATTCGTTTGCTCTAAAATTGGAGTTAGACTCATTTCCCACTCCATTTTTTCACCTGATCAAGAATATGAAGTTGGATTTTTGATATCATGCACGAATTTTGAGATATATGGAAATCACGATTTCGGACATTTTCGAGGCACATTTTCGGGCACTTTTTGAGGTTATTTCAGCGCGAGTCCTACTTTACCGTCCCTTTGAACTATGTGTTTACTATTTGTTTATGCTTCCGAACCGATGATGTGAATGTGGTCACTTTAAGGCTAATTTGGGAAATCTCGAGTTCCCATTCACCATGTCACTCCTAGGCCCTAGGTTGCATCGTAACATTGTTCATCTAACATCTCTAATATAGGTTTATTACAACTTCATCTTCTTTCATACTCGCATATTTAGAACATTCAAAAGTACTAACACATACTTTGTGTCTGCATTATATCATAATGCAAGTACAAGAGATACCATTGTTCATCCTCGTGACTAGATCCAGATACTTCCATAATCTTGATTGGGCGAATCCTCGTGCTTTGAGATAGAGCCTTCTACTTTATCTATTCATGCTTTGGTTGTATTATAGTGTTTCTTTATTATTCAGGTAAGCCAGAGTTTGTCTGAGCCCCCATCTTATGTTATAGTCTAGAGGCATGTTTAGGACATATGCATGTACTTCAGTTTCAGCGTCGTATACTCTACCTTATGATTTATCCTATGTTATGACTCATGATATGTATATGCTTCCGCTTATGTATTTATTTGATTTAACTTGAATGCTTGTAAGAATGCTAAGGATTAGTTTGAGGTTCCTTCAGGGATCTCATTCACAATGCTATGGCTAGGCCCTAAGCTTGGATCGTGACAAAGTCCAAAGTACCTCTTCTTAAAATTGAAATTAGACCACAGTGGTAAACCAAGTCCTTGATGTGTAGATGATTAACCACAGGTTATTTTTGAGCGAAATTCAATATTTGTCATATTTTGGTATCAAGGATGAATCTGAACTGGCCTGGAATAGGTCAAGGATGTGCCTCTATCGCGAACTCTTCTGAATAAGATTTTTATTTTTGATAATTTTATTTCTCGATATGCTTGACCTAAAAGTTCTTCGAGGCCATTTTTCTATATTTCACCTTACTATATCATATTCCAATCTTCACATGCCCTGGACACTACATCTTTCTACGAATTGTAATTCCTTATATGACCTGTGAACCTTGTTCATAGAACCCATAATTTTCTAGAAATTTTTCTAAGTATCAGGTTCCATCCAGGACCATCATGAATGACCTGAACAGTTAGATACGATCGTAGATACGACTCGTAAACCCTGCACCAGTAATAAATTTTCTGCATTTTCCTACTTAGTCCAACTTTTTAACTTTTGGGTATTATAACTCAGTTGTTTCAAAAAGTGCAGCAGTTGATGTATATTCTTCAGCAGTTGTTGTACATACTTTAGCAACTGCTTCATTTATCTATCTCAAGTTTCAAGAAATCAACCACCAATACAAATTCATCATCAATTATAATAATTTTTTCCTCACAAAGAGTACAACTTCAAGAACAACATATTTTATCACAAAGAGTACAATAACAACATATTTTAGAACACACCATAAACAAGAATAACCCAAGAACATATTTATTAAGACATGCAGTAACAAGATTTTGTGTTATTCATGTACTTGTTCATTTTCTTTATCATAAATTATCATTTTCACCAAAAAGATTGAAACACTAATTAAGAAAGGGAAAGAACTTTACCTTTATAAAGTGCTGAAACTTTAGCAGAGAAAGGAGCAACCAACATTGAAGTGAGACAATAAGGACTGTGGCAACGGTGAATACATAAAGAAAAGAAGAGAAAATGGAGAAGAAGATGACCAAAGCTGAGAAATTTTCTTCTATGATTTTTACTCCTAAAAGGAAGAAGAAAAAGTGAATTTGGAATTGAAATGTTTCCTTTGGGGAAGTTAAGAGGTAGGTTATTTTTATATTTTATTAAAAGTCAAGATTTTTCTAAAAATACATTTTGCCTCAACTTAATCATTGATTAATAGAAGTCTTGACCTTGGTTGGTCATAATTGTCATCCTTTTTAATTTTAGAACTTGGTAGACAACTCTTGGTGTTGCTCATTTTCCACATGATACCTTGATACAAATGAGGTGAGATAAATACAAAAACGAAGTCTTTGAATATAATTTCTATCCATGTTATAATCCAAACTTAAAAAAAAAAAGGCCAAACACATAAATGGACCCTTAAACTTGACACAATTTTTCATTTTATCACCTTAACTATGATTAGTTCCAAAAACACATTTTAACATCATTAAAAGTATACCATTTAAACCCAATTAACTAACGTGCCAAGAGTGAGTGCATCATACTTTCTAAGAGAGTGAAAGCCAAAAAGTATTTATTCATTTTTTTTAAAATTCAGTTTTATTTCTTCTTTGATTTTTACCTTCAATATCATCACTCTTTACTCATGAGATAGGATTCGTTGAAGTTAAAACAAAAATTCATTCCTGATTGAAAGATTTTAAAATTTTATCAACTCTATTTTTTTATGTACCATTTAAATTTAAAAAATATTAATTTTATAATTTTTTGAAATTTTTTATATATGCTCTTCAACTGCAATTTTTTCATTTTAAAAATTGCCTTTCTGTCACTCCCAAAATCCCGTTAAGGCAGACTGACACCTGTTGCCGATAAGGCTCGGGAGAATCAACCTGTATCCACGCGCTTTCTATACAAATTATAAGGGTTTTCTACATTCAACATGCCTTTAACAATATAAACAGTAATAACAAGCCAAAAGGAAATGCATAAGGCTAGGCCGTCGGGGCCACATTATCTAAAGTAGGAAACACGACCAAACTTTAATTTACATTTTTTAAAAAGCCTTTAGATAAGGAAAAGTATTTGATAAGGGTCGGGACAGGCCCCCCTTCAACTAACTATACAATAAAAAAATATAAGCTCTAGACATACAAAGCTCCGAAGCAACCTGGAGCTTGGTAATAGCAGCTGGATATCCTGTACTCCTACTTGTGAGATCTAGTAGCACCTGTACCTGCAGCATGAAATACAGGTCCCCCGTAAGGGACGTCAGTACGAGATAATGTATTGAATATGTAAGGCAACCTTCCCTTCTTCAAACTATTTATCTACAACATAATAGGTGATAAAACTAGCATTAGCAGCTAATAAATACATCTTGGCAGCCCAATCTCCTAAAAAAATAACATACGGGCAACAAGCGGATAACTATAAACCCGAGTGGATTCTTTCAACCTTTTCGCCCCTACTCGTATTTTCTAATACACATTCTTATATACATATTATGTGCAGCCTATTTTAGTGCCATAACAGTCTTACAATAGCTCACAAAGCACAACACATAATAATTCTATGCAATATACAAATAGGCGGCATAACATTACATCCCTTCGCTATATTTTGACGTCGACAACTCCAAACCTGTTCCAACTTTAACCAAACTATTTCCACCATATATACACATAAAATCAGTCCTAAAATAGTTTAAAAATAGTCCTCAAAATAGGTGGAGGATGTGAAATTATAGTCCTCAATCAATCAGCCCACAAGTTTTTATTACGAGCACAATTACGATATCACACAAGAACTCACTTTCGTGGACTGTAAAAATGGTGCAGCAGCCTTTATACATAATTATAGAACCAATATTCATCAAGAACAGTAGTCTCCCTTCATAATCAATCCAACCAAAAAGAGAAAAGCTTCCAAATAAATAAGAAAAATGTACAACAACTTTTGGAACATATGTTGTCCAACAACAGCGAAGGTATAATCAGCTTAGCCTCTTGTTTTACATAAGAAAACCATACTAAACACATAAGTATTCTTACTTACCTTTACCCTCAAGGTGTAGAGCTCCTCCAAGAACCCTAAAAGTCTCTTCTGGTTGCTTCTAAAGTCAAGAAAGAGTTGAGAGAGAACTTGCAAGACAATCTGATTTTTTTGTTCAAGTTAAAATGGCTTATGGGAGCTGTTTTAAACCCTTTTTAAAAAGAGGACTTTGGCCGACCTACTAAGGTATTTTTAGCCTTACTTTATTAAGATGGTAATGCAACTTCTTGCCCCTTTCACTTGGGCCTTATTGGGTTCAAATTGGTTGGGCCTTGGCTGCCCACTTTTCCTTTTCTCCTTACTTAGTTTTGGCCCAATTCACCAAGTGAGTTTTGTTGTACTTGGGTCCTTTCTCTATTATTCTTGGGATGAAAATATAGTCCATTTATGATACTAAAATATGGGCTAAAGTTATACCCTTAACACGGACTTTATTCATAATCGAACTTGGACAAATTCGACGTCGAGCCTTGTCTCCATTTAGATAGCAAATTTAAGCTAAGCAAGTAGGTGACTCACCTGCTAGCTTCCTAAGTCCTACAAGCACCTCACTTCTCTCACTTCATTTAAGAAAGTGATCTCCTCAATTTGACTTCAAACTTATTTACACTCGACCCTCTTTAGAGTTAGACATACCTATCACCCTCTAATTTGAATTCAAGCATTTTTAAAAATTGGCGCTAATTTGAAAAGCTATATCACATTTCATTTGCATAGTACTAGTATTATAAGATGTTGGGTATTACACTTTCGTATGTTAGTTTTCGTAAAAAAAAATTGACGGATGAACATTGATTTCTTTTTTCAAAAACAATTCTTTTTGAGAATTTCTCTGTATTTATGCGTGAAAAATTACAAGTCAAAAGTGCGTCAATTTTCTTTCATAAAAAAATCAATAACAACCCAATGAATTCTATCAAGTTTGATGTATCTTTAATAGCGTTATTAGCAATGAGCAAGAGTTTTTATTTTACTTGTATTGAAGATGAGTTTTTTTACCCGTATTGAGTTAAATAAAAAATTAGAAAGTTAGTATTTGAGTTAAATCCAAATAGTTTGAATATGAAAAAAATATATATGGTGTCATTAATTCAGTTTGGTGTTCAAGAAAGAAAATCGACACAATTTCCTTGGTATTTCTCAAGAAAAGACATAGAGAAGCTCGAAAAATACTTTTATTTTTTTATATGAAAACTTATCGCCAATTTTTTTAAAAGATATTTCTAAAAATAATGGACAAACGTCGATTATAAAATGAAAAAGTGAAAATAAACAATATAAATAAAAATAAAAAAATTACAAAATTAGTATTTGTATTTAAATGGTACACAAAAATTAGAATTTAACGGTAAATGGAACAAAGTTAAGATAGAGTATTAAAATAACAAAATAAGGGCAAGTTAGAGGGGTTATTTATTTATTTTTAATTAGATTTTATACTATGATGGCATGTGGAGCACAATTTCCTCATGTTATTGATTCTTTAGACAAAAGTGTCAAAATAAAATATGAAAATTGAACTTGAGTGGTTAAACTGAAACAAGATTAAATTGAAGTATCAAAATAAAATTTAGAAACAAGTATAATAATTTACATATGTGTAATAATTTACATATGTGTTTTGGTCAAAAGAAAAAAGTAATGTTCATCAATCAAACTGACGATAAGATATATGTGGAAGGAAACTTAGTAGTTACTTATCAGCATTTGTAAGGAAGTAGTGTAATTGAGAAATAGAACATACAAGGATGGCTTGTGTAAGCAGTGGCATATGGGGAATGGGCATCATCAGTAATGCTCATTCCGATAGATACTCATATTTGAATAAAAATAATAGGGCATTACATTCACACTCACACCACCACAAATTTAGCAACTGCACAATTTTAGTATTAACTAACAAGGGTAAAAGAAGAATAGTAGCATCAACGGAGAAGGAATCAAGCATCATGGCCACTGAAATAGCCGGAGTCAAGGTCATCAGTAATCCTCCCCAATCTAAACTCACTGAACTCGGTGTCATCTCTTGGCCCAAGTATCTCTCTCTTCTCTCTCTTTTGTATTTATATTCATAGATTTGAGCTCTAAACACTAACAAGGTAAAAGTTTCATCCCAGTTGTGTAAGGTTATCATCAGCCCCATAACAATAATACCACTAGCATCTAATCCACCCCTATCTTATTTCTGAACCAACCTTACGCTTCAAGAGGTTGTATTTTTTTAGTTGTTTGAGAGGCATTCTTCTCATTCTTTTGTTAATTTGTCAAGTTATTTTAGATTGCTGTGATATTCATCATTAAAATTGCTAAATATGCTTTTATTCAACGTATACATTAGTATAACCGTGATATACATGAGTGTACTGCAGTGTTATTATCTTAAAGTTAGAAATAAAGTAAAGACAAACTTTCATCTAGTTAGAGATGATGTTTTATTTATTACTTACAGATGATTTTATCTTTTAATTAGATATAATGGCTTTATCTGCCCTTATCTTTTTTCTGGTAAACCATGAAGTATTAACATTAATACTTTGTGGGATTCACTGGGTATGTTGTTGTTCTTGTCGTCAAGTATTACCATTAACAACCAAAATGTGGATACACCTAAAGAGCACCTAGGAACACAACCACCTTCTAGGAAGGCTGTTGTGCTCTCTAGACCTCTAAGAATGAGCTGTCTTAGTTGCTTGTATACTCTCTAGTCTTAATCTAATCTCCTTTTGTATCTCCGCAATATCTAACATTTGTATTTTGAGTAGTCTTTCTAAGAACCTGGGCTTTTCGCTGCAATTTACTTGACCATATTAAATTGGCCTCTTGCAATCTAGTCTGAGTTCCTGTCAACGTATTGTAGCTTCTAGTCACTGAGTATGCAGCATTTGCAGTAAGCAGATGGTTGTTATTATGATACTACTGAACCATGGTCACTTTGAGGAGTTTAACTTTTTCCAATACCAACTACAGTCAGCTGGTGGCATGTACTTCCATAGATTTCTTTCTGTTTTCATACACACTCCATGCACCTACTTAACCCATAGTATATCCTTCTTCCCTGCCAATATCCAAATCAATTTCCCATATGAGGCTACGTTCTGGTTGCTGCAGTTCTTGATGTTTAGGTCACCAACTTTTTAGGAGTACACACCTTATCCATGCAACAAAGGCCATTTTCCTTTGTTCTTCTGAACTACCCCAAAGGTAGTTTCGACTTTGTTTATCCACTGCTTTCAGGATGCTATGAGGCAATACACACACAGATCCCAAAAGTTGTAAATGAAGAATAAAACAGCATTGATCATCTGCAACCTCCTGCATAAAGTAGACACTTTATAGGCAGTAGTGATCCTATGACTTCCCAACTGGTTGATGGCACTCCATTTTATTTTATTTTTAAATGACAAATGCAATCCAAGATATCTAATTGGTCAGGTTCCCAATGAGAATCCAGTGCTCGCCAGGATCTCTCCCTGGGTGGTGTCATCTATTCCTGCCAAGAAGATGTTAGAGTTGTCTACATTGGCTACCAGACCGTTGGCATCACTGAAATGGTTTATTTCCTTCATCAGTCTTGCTACGGAAATGCAACCTCCTTTACAAATACCATTAGCAGATTTGTGTTAGAACACTAAATGCTCTTGAAATTGAACCAAAAAAGCAACCCTCAGGGGTTGGTCTGGTGGTAATAGACTTGAGCCTTGGGGTTTGCTCCCTTTCAAGGTCTCAAGATCGAAACCCACTGGGTGTAAACAATTTCTGTGGGTCATCGGACTGGGTAAAACCTGAATTAACCATGGTGCACTTGCGGGAAACTCCTTGCCAAGGGCCTATGCACCCCCGGGATTAGTTGGGGCTCTAAGAGACTTGGACACCCGGTGCAAATCAAAAAAAAAAAAAAAAGAACCAAAAAAGCAAAAAGAAGATGTTAAAATTCTAGCATAGCATTAACATGGAGAACATTTGAATATATACAAGAAAAGGATATCTATTTCCTATCTATTAGCCACTTACAAAGTGGATAAAAACTGAATAGGAAAATGTCCCACTAATCCGCCATAAATGGTCACTAATTCAGAAAATAAGCAACTAACTTTGTGTAAGTCTTTTGCTAGAATATAGGAAAATTGTAAACTAAAAACACAGTAAAAAAAACTAAGCTGGAAGTTAAGAAATGCCAATTGGCTAACACTCCTCCTTGGCATTTTATTGACGAACACCAATTCTTTGCCTTAGATCTTCAAACCTTTCCTTTGGTAGAGACTTAGTGAAAATGTCAACTAGCTGGTTCTTGGATGAGCAATGAACAACACTTCATTGGGCTGTTGGACTTCTCTAATAAAATGATACTTGATCTTGATGTGCTTAGTTCGACCATGAAACACTGGGTTTTCTGAGATTGAAATTGTTGAACTGTTGGCACACATGATCCTGGTAGCTTCAATTTGTTCATGACCCAAATCCTTCAACATCTTCCATAGCTAGATAGCTTGGTTTACAACAGATGCAATTACTATGTACTCAGTTGCTGCTGTTGATTGAACTGTTGTTTATTGTTTCTGGAGATCAAACTAAAACAACTTGGCCCCAAACAAAATAGATATCCAAAATTGCTTTTGGAATCATCAATGCTGCCACCCCGATCACTGTCAGAGTAACCGAACAGATTCATAGTCACTTCAGTAGATGCTGGGAAAAAAATTCCAAACTTACTGGTTCCTTTAATATTCCTTAACACTTTTTTAGCCACTGTGAGAGTGTCTCTAGGAGAATGCATGAACCTGGAGAGCAAACTTATAGCAAACAAAATGTCAGGTCTGCTTGCAGTTAGATATAGAAGGCTGCAAATTAAGCTTCTATACATACTATCATCAACTTTTTCAGAATCCTCATCCTTGCCAAGCTTTACACCAGTAGATATTGGAGTACTCACAGGTTTGCAGTCTTGCATTTTGAACCTATTTAGAATATCTGAAATGTATTTCTGCTGGCATATAAATATTCCATCGCTGGACTGCAAGGCTTCCAAGCAAAGGAAGTACTTCATGACCCCAAGATCAGTCATTTCAAAGACTTTCTCCATTTCATCCTTGAACTTTTGGATTAGTTCTATTTTGCTTCCTGTAACAAGCATGTCATCCACAAATTGAGATAATTAAGGACTGACCATCCGTGACTTTCACATACAGGGTAGCTTCACTTTGACTACTACTAAAGCCAAGTTGGATGAGATGATTGTCCATCCTTTCGTACCATGCCCTAGGGGTTTATTTTGAACCATTCAAAGCCTTCGCTAAGAGATAAACATATCCACTTTTCCAGGAATTGAGAAACCATCAGGTTGCTCTACATAGATCTCTTCAACAAGCAAACCATTCAAAAAAGCCGATTTGACATCAAGGTGCTGAATCTGCCAGGAACTATGGGATTCAAATGCAAGAATAAGCTTGATTGTGTCATACCTTGCTACTGGAGCAAATGTTTCCTGGTAATCCACGCCATATTGTTGTTGCATATCCCTTTACCACCAATCTAGCCTTATACTTGCAAATTGAGCCATCAGGATTGAGTTTTGTTTTGAAAATCCATTTTACACCAACCACCTTGCGATTTCTAGGCCTATCAACGAGCTGCCAGGTTCCATTCTTCTCGATCATGTCTACCTCTGCTTGTATAGCTCTCCTCTATGCCTGAGAATCTTGTGCTTCAGCATATCTTGTTGGTTCAGAGAGAACTAAATTGCACCGCTGATAGCATCTTTTAAGAATCGAGTGCCATGCACTGGTATGTCATCTACTAGTTCATCTTCCGCAAGTTAAGGCTACTTTTTTGAATCAGAAAAAGTGTTCTGATTTTCCAATCCCAAGTAGTTGCTTCATCAAACTTCACTTCTTGGCTTAGAATTAGTTTTTCTATTTTTAAGTAGAAAATCCTGTATCCTTTGGATGAACTATAGCCCATAAATATGCCCTTCTGAGCCTTGCTGTCCAAATTACTTCTCTTTGATTCTGGAACTTGATAATAACATATACACCAAAGATTCTGAGATAGTATACTGATAGTTTGTTCTCACACCAAGCTTCATATGGAGTCATGTCCTGCAAGGCCTTAGTAAGTAATCTGTTCAGCAAATATACTGAGGTGTTGACTGCCTCCGCCAAAAACTAATTTGGAATCTTTTTTAAAGCAAAAGACACCTGGCCATCTCCATTACTATCCTGTTCTTCCTTTCAGACATGCCATTTTGTTGTGGAGTGTACGGTAATGTCAATTGACGCGTAATACCTGTGCTATTACAAAACTCCACAAACTGAGAAGTATATTCTCCTCCATTGTCAAACCTCAAAGCTTTAATACTGAGATTGCATTGATTCTCTACTAAAACTTTAAATTGTTTAAAAACATTAAAGACTTTACTCTTCAGTCTAATGAAATAAACCCAACACATTATGGTGTAGTCATCAATAAAGAGGAGAAAATATTTGTTACCACTCAAGGAATCTATTCTCATTGGGCCGCAAACATCTGTATGAATGAGCTGAAGTTTCTGGTTGGCTCTCCATACTTGATTTGATTGAAATGACAATTTTGTTTGCTTGCCTTGCTGGCAGGTTTCACAAACTTGATCATTAGAAAGAATTTCAGGCATATTTTCCAATAGATCCTTCTTTTTCATCTCTGTGATGCTTCTCAGATTGAAGTGACCAAACCTTTTATGCCATAGGTTTGTAAATGTTTGTGAAGTAATGGTGTAAGCCTGCTCAATTATTTTCTCCCAATCAACTGAAAACATCTTGTTACTCATCTTGACACGAAACAGTTCTACTCCAGAAGGGTCAGAAACAACACATTGACGGTTCTTAAAATGCAGAGAATAATTATTTTTCAAGCATTTGTCCAACACTCAACAAATTTTTACTCATATTAGGTTGTGCAAAACATCAGGAATAGTTTTGATACCTGAAATTGTTGAGCTAGACACTGTACTTCTGCCTTTGACATCTACAGCCTCACCATTTCCCACTTTTACCTTGGATTTGTAAGTATCATCAAGGAATTTGAACATTTCGGCATCATTGCACAAGTGATGTGTGCAACCACTATCGAGAAGCCACGAATCAGAGGATCCATTGGTTCAAAAGTGGGAAACTGCAAAGAGTTGGTCATGTGCATCTGAAGCTTCTGCAATTTTTCCTTGCAAAGCTCCAAAGGCCTTTTTTCTGGATTTGCAAACCTTAGATACGTGCCCCGTCTGCTTACAGTTGTAGCATACAACATCGATTCTCCACCAGCAATATTTCTCTAAATGTTCCTGCAATGTTTGCAGGGAGGAAACTTTTGCTTCAAATCTCCACTATTGTTTCCTCCATCATGCTTGCCCCTATTCTTTTGGTTGAACTATTGCTTTCCTTTACCCAAATTTTGCTTTTGTACAGAGAAAACTCCTTTGGTAAACTTGTCCCGTCTCATAGTCTTCTTGCTCTTGAGCTTGAAGAGCACTCATTAATTCACCTAATGAGAGTTTGCTCAAGTCGTTGGATGCTTCAAGAGAGGAAATCTTAGATTCAAACCTCTCAGGAAGAGTCACAAGAACTTTCTCCACAATCCAGTTGTCTATAAATTCTTCGTTGAGAAGTCTAATATTATCAATAATTAACATACTTATTGATTGTTTCATCCTCCTACATATTCAAGGACTCAAATTCTTTTTTCAAGTTCAGCACTTGCATTTGACGTGTTCTGTAGTTGCCTTGGTATTCCTCTTTTCACCTGTCCCAAGCCTCTTTTGCGATTTTACAAGCGATGATTCTATATAATACGGAATTTGCCACAACGTTCTTTATAAGTGACTTGGCTTTAGATTTCTTTGCCTTTCTCTTCACTGTTGGATTTGATCTGAGCCAAAGTAGGAGTTGCTGGTAGAGCAACAATTGGTTTATCTTCTGTCACAGTTTCCCAAAGATCATGGGCTTCTAGAAAAACTTGCATTTTCACGGACCAAATTTGGTAATTTTCACCTGTGAAAGTGAATAGTGGATTTAAAGGTAGGCTGCTGGATGCCATTTGTGTTGTAGGTTGAAACTTTTTGCTCCCGTAAGATCAACTGAAGGCTCTGATGCCACTGTTAGAATACTAAATACTCTTGAAATTGAACTAGAAGTATATAAAGCACAAAGAAGAGGTTAAAATTCTAGCGTAACATTAACATGGAGAACATCTGAATATATACAAGAAAAAGATAACTATTTCCTATCTATTAGCCACTTACAAAGTGGATAAAAACTAAATAGGAAAATATCCCACTAATTAGCTATAAAGGGCCACTAATTCAGAAAACAAGCAACTAACTTTGACTAAGTCGTTTGCTAGAAAATAGCAAAGCTATAAACTAAAAACATAGTTAAAAAAATTGTAAAAAAACACTAAGCTAGAAGTTAAGAAATGCGAATTGGCTAACAATTTGCACATGGGGTGAAAGCTGAAGTCTGGAAGTTCACTCATGCTCTTGAATGTCCTGGTTAGATATTCCATACTAGTACAAGCAGTAATGGTGAGATTGGCTTCCCTGCGTTAGGCCCCTTCTCTCTTCAAAACATCCATAGCCTTCCCCATTTACTTTTGTTGTAAACTTAGTAGTAGTAACACATGTCATCACCAATTGAATGAAAGATGTTGGAAATCCATATCCATTCAAAGCTTCCTCAAGAAAAGCCCAACTCACCTGTTGTTTTTTTTAAATAAAGAAACTAAGAAAATAACTAAGATTTTGAGAGAAAAGATACTGCCGAGTCGTCAAAGGGAATTATTTTATTAATAATTCATACACATGCATTATAGCTATAATATTTAACTGGAAATAAATAGCATGCTACTAAATTCATCAATAAAATTCAAGTAAAAACATAAAGAAACTAATACCTAAATTCAAGCCACATAGGGCTCTAATAAAATAATTTAAAAATTCTAAAACTTAGCTACTAAATTTCTATAAAAGAAATTTTTTAAAGAAAATGTAGCTTGTTATTTTATTTTGCAACATCATGAGACATATCTTCAAGCTCCTCCTTGGTTCAAGAATTGTCGATTTCAGTCTCATCTAAAATAAATTCATGAATAAATCTGCCAATTCATCTCTTCTCTTGCAAGGCTTGTGCGCATTTTCTATTGGATTAAATAAAAAGTTTTTACTTCTTATTTCAACTTGTAAAATTTCTTGCTTAGTGGAATCAAAGATTCGAAAATTTTTGGCTCAAATAATAATATAAATCCTTTTTCCATTAGCTGGCCAACACTCAATAAACTTTTATCAATATCAGGTACGTAAAGAACATGTGAAATTATTTTTGTGCTTGAACTTGAATTGATTGCAATAGACCCTTTTCCTTTTGCAGGAATATAGTCACCATTTCTAATTCTAACTTTCTTGTTTACCATAGATGTAAATAAACTCTTTAAAGAGATTCCTGTCATATGTCATGTGATTTGTACAACCACTATCAATCATTCAAAAATCAGATTTTTTTGTTGCATAGTAGGTTGATATAAATAAGTGGTCTTCTTCTTCGATAGTGACTTGAGCAACTGTTTCATCTTTTTGAAATTTGCTTTTGCAAATCGTAGCTCCATGACCAAGTTGATTATAGATCTTGCACTGTGCATCTGGTATCTTCCAACATTTATATGGAGGATGTCCATTTTTGCAACAGTGCTGACAAGGTGGGTAATTCTTCAAGAATTTACCTTTGCTTTGATTTGTTTGACTAGGTACTAATGTTCCTTCAGTGGAGGTCGCGAATTAGGGTAGCAGGCTGATTGATAGGGTTAGGGGATGCATGGCCTTGGGGTATAGTAGGTTTAGGTGAAGGACGTGTTTTTTTTATCATGTGTTCTTATTATCTGTCGTATTATGCGTTAGTTTTATCATATTTACATACTGCCATGTGCTATTCATTATTAGTTGCTCTTTCTGTTCCCTTTCCTTTCCTTTTGTCATATCTAGTTCTTTCTGCTTATGAGTTTTGAGATGAGGGTTCCCAGGAAACAACCTCTCTACTTCTATGAGGTAGTGGTAAGGTCTGCATACATTCTATCCTCCCCAAACCCCACTTGTGGGATTTCACTGAGTATGTTGTTGTTGTACTAATGTTCCTTCAGCCATGTCATCTTGCCTCATAAGCCTCCTTTGCTCTTTTGCCTGTAATGTATTAAATAATTCTGCCAAGGTAATTTTGGACAAATCTTTTATGTTTTCCAAGGTAATTATAGATACTTCGTATCTTTCAGGCACAATAAACATGAAGTTTTTTCAACAATTTTTGAATCTTTAAATTTTGTGTCAAACAATCTTACCTTGTTAACCATGCCCAGAAGTCGGTTTGAGTACTATTTGATGGTCCCAGATTTCTTCAACTTTTGCAGCTCGAATTCCCTTATCAAATTATCATGCCCCATATCTTTTCATCTGTAGTGTATTCTTCTTTCATATAATCTCAAACTTCTTTTGCTGATTTGAGAGCCATAACTCCCATGAAAATTGTTGTAGACATACTAGCAGACAAAATTGCTTTAACTTTTGATTTTCTTAATTTGTTTTCTTTTTGGTTTTTGAGTTGGGCCAAAGTGGGATTATTGGGCAACGGAAGAACATAATAATCCTCTTCCACGGCCTTTCAAAGATCTAAAGCCTCAAGGTAAGTCTCTATTCTTACTTCCCAAAGATGATAACTTTCACCATAAAAAAAAATTGGAGCAGTTTGAGGAAAACTATTTTCGGAATTCATTTCTCACAGATCCCTCAAGTCGGATACCATTGTTAGTTTTTTAATAAAGAAATTAAGAAAATAACTAAGGAAGATTTTGAGAGGAAAAAAATTGCAGTGTTGTCAAAGGGAATTATTTTATTTATAATTCACAGACATACATTTATAGCTATAATTTCTAATTGAAAAATAGAAAAACATGCTACTAAACTTGTCAATAAAATTCAAATAAAAATAGAAAGAAACTAATACCTAAATTCAAGCACATAGTACAATAATTTGAAAGTTCTAAAACTTAGCTACTGAATTTCTGTAAAAGAAATCTTTTAAAGAAAATGTAGCTAGTTATTTTATTTCTGCAATATCGTGAGACATATCTTGAACATCACCATATCATAAGCCTTCCTCAAGTCAATCTTCATCAAACATCAACGTGATGTTTTCCTATATTGCCTCAGTAGATCATGACAAATCAAGATGTTATGGACTAGAGACCTGCCTGCTACAAATGCAGCCTGATTTTCAGCCACTAGATGTGATAGGGACGTCCCGATTCTAACACACATCACCTTAGATATGAACTTATAAAGCTCAGTAGAACATGAATCTTAATTGGCTATCATATTGAGGATTTGGCACTTCTAGAATCAATGAAATTTTAGTAGAGTTTATCTGCTTTAGTAGATGCCTGTTACTCAGAAACTCAAGCACTCCAGTAACCACATCATCCCCACAGTACTCCAAGTTTTCTTAGAAAAGTCACTCCCAAATCCATCTGGCTCTGGGCTTTTGGTGCTGTCAATTCCAAATTTTGCCACTTCACGTGTTTGCTGGTGTATGGGTTAAGTAAGTACATATGATGTTCTAATGAGAGTACAGGCCCCAACTTTAATAAGCTTTAGTTCTATGAGATGTTTTCCTTCCCAACAAGTCTTTGTAGAAATTCACAAACACATCAACAATCTTTACAGTTTCTGAGTGCATAACATCCTGTGTGTCCTTCAGTTCTTTATGGCTTGCTGCAACTTCCTATGCTTTATTACTGAGAAGAAGTTTCTGGAGTTGTCATATCCCAGTTTCACCCACTTAATTTTACTTTGCTGTAGAAAGCTTTCTGCAAGGAAGGAGGTTCTCCTGAACTTCAGATATTGCACCTTTTCCTATTGTTGCAACAGCGCTGGATTCAAGTGTAAATCAGCGGTCGAGCTTGCACCTTTTCCTAGTCTTCTCTTGTTATTTTAGAGAAAAATCTATCATTATATCAGCGGTCGAGCTTGTTCACTTGCAAATCAAATTGGCCAAAGGTGCATATTCATGAGCCAATGATAAAGTTGTCAGGAACAGAGAAACACAAGAGAAACTAAGGAATGATTGTCTGAATTCATTGATCCAAATACATAAGAATACATCAGTATTGATACACTAAGAGAAAATATTCTCTCCTTAATATAAATCCTACAAGTTAATGTGCATATATTCTACAACTAATGTTATACAATATTCTACACTAAATATAGATCATGTAGGATATCCTTATGATCTTATCATCTTTCCATAATGCTAACATCCCCCCTCAAATTGATGCCGGTGGATCAAAAAGCATCAATTTGCCTACTAGAAATCGATGGCGTTGTCGTCCATTAACTTGGTAAACACATCAGCTATCTGAAGATCACTAGATACTTGTGGAAGGGTAATAACTCTTTCATTGACAGCTTCTCTAATAGAATGATAGTCCACTTCAATATGTTTGGTTCTTTCATGATAAACCGGATTTGTAGCAATCTGAATGGCGCTTGTGTTGTCAGCGTGAAGAGGAGCAGGACTAGAATGAGGAAATCCAATCTCTATCAACAAACCACGAAGCCAAATAATCTCGGAGCAAGCTGCAAACATTGCTCGATATTCAGACTCTGTTGAGGATTTTGAAACGCGATCTTGCTTCTTGCTCTTCCAAGATATCAAGGAACCTCCAAGAAACATGCACTAACCTGTGACAGAGCGACGAGTATCTGGACAACCAGCCTAATCAGAATCACAAAATGCAGTAAGCTGAATAGGAGAACCAGTAGGAAAGAATAATCCATGAGTAGATGTTCCTAGGAGATATCGAATGATACGACGAACAACCACCAAATGTAGATGATGAGGAGCCTGCATGAACTGGCCGACTTGTTGAACGGCAAAAGAGATATCAGATTGAGTAATAGTAAGATAATTTAGGCTCCCAACTAATTGTCGATACAGAGTTGGATTAGGCAAAAGATCTCCTTCATCACGACGATGCTTCACGTTTAATTCCAATGGAAGATTCTTGAAGACCAGCCAAAGCAATCAAGTCCTGAGTATATTTGTGCTGGTTTAAGAATACATCTAAAGAATCACAATGAGCTTCCAAACCCAAAAAATATGTAAGAGTACCAAGATCTTTTATATGAAAAGAATCCTTAAGCTGCTTCTGGAGGTTAGAAATTAATGAAGAATCAGTTCCTGTGATGATTATGTCATCTACATATACCAAAAGAAGAACACAACCAATAGATGTTTCCGAAGAAACAAAGATGAGTCATATTTACTCTGTTCAAAAGAGAACTGAAGCAAAGTAGACCGAAGTTGTCACACCAAGCTCGAGGAGCTTGTTTTAATCCATATAAAGATCACTTCAACTTGCAAACATCTAATGTGCAAACATCTAATGTAGGTGATGAAAACAACCAGGTGGAGGTTTCATATAAATATCTTCTTTGAGATCGCCATGGAGAAAAGCATTTTGTACATCCATTTGATGAAGTGACCAATTTTGTGACGCAGCAATGACAATTATTGTTCGCATTGTAGTCATTTTTGCTACTGGTGCAAAGGTCTCCTCATAGTCCACACCATACTCTTGTTTGCTACCAAGGACCACCAATTGAGCTTTGTACTGATCAAGAGTTCCATCAAAAATGAGTTTAACTGAATAAACCCATTTACATCCAATTGGATGGACATCTGAAGGATAAGAAACATTGTCCCATGTGTTATTTTCTTTAAGTGCCAAAAGTTCTTCCTTCATTGCTCTCTGCCAAACTCAAGTTTGGAGGCTTGTGCATAACCTGTTGGAATAGAGATGGTGGATAATGTAGAGGAGAAACCATACCAGTTAGGAGTACAAGATACTCTGGTAGATCGTCGAAGAGGCTCAAGAGGAGCAGGACTTGAAGAAATCTTAGATTGTGGTTGAGCAGGAGTCTCAGGTGTCAGATCAATTTCGAGATGAGGTAAAGTTGGATGACGTCGTTCATACACAGATCCAGGTTTGAATCTCTTAGAAGAAGAAGACAACTCCTCAAAAGTAGGAAGAAGAGAAATAGAAGATGACTCAAAATGGGTAGGAAAAAAATATTGATTCTCAAAGAAAACAACATTTGTAGAAACACGAAATTTGTTAGAACTTGGATCATAGCAAAGAAAACCTTTTTGTGAAGTACTATAACCCATGAAAGCACATTTAGTAGACTGAGCTGAAAGTTTATTGCGTTAAGAAGGGGGAAGATGCACAAAACAAAGACAACCAAATGTATGAAAATTATCATAGCTTGGATTTTGATGATAAAGACGATAATTGGAGAGTCAAGGTTTAAAACTTTAGATGGCAGCCTATAAATTAAATAAACAGCAGTAGACAAAGTTTCAACCCAGTACTTAGACGGGACAGATGACTCAATCAATAAAGTACGAGTTACATCCAAAAGATGATTTTTACGCTCAGCAACTCCATTTTGTTGTGGGGTATATAGGCAAGAGCATTGTGAAACAATTCCTTTCTAAAGCAAGAAACTATTGAATTCATTAGACATATATTCTTCACCAGAATCATATCTTAATATTTTGATGCAGGTAGAAAATTGAGTATCAATGTAAGTCAAAAATATCTTGAACATAGAAAAGACATCAGATTTGGAACGAAGAAAATACACCCATGTAAACCGACTTTAATCATCTATGAATGTCATAAAAGTACTTGAAATGAGCATGAGAAACAATTGATGAAATACCCCAAACATCACTGTGAATGACAGTAAAACACTTTGTAGCACGACTTCCGAAACTAGGAAATGAAAGAGCTTTACTTTTACCTTATTTACAAGTAGAACAATCAAAGGGAGTTGCTGAAAATTGATTTTTATTTCCCAATATAAACCAGAATTTGACAAATGAGACAACGCAATAGAATTTGGATGCCCTAAACGCTTATGCCAGACCTCAGTCTTACTACCTGTAGAAGTAGAAGCAAAATATAGAACAGGAGGAATGGAAAAAACATATAGGAAACAATCTTCCAACTTTAGGCCCCTTCGCGATTATCGTCCCTGACACTTGATCCTGCACAAGGCAACCATTACGAGAAAAATTCACATCACAATTGTTATCTACCAACTGGCCAATAGAAATAAGACTAGTGGAGAGCTTTGGTGATACAAATACATTCTTGAAAGCTTTAGTAATATCCCCAACCTTGGTACCAATCACAACCATTGGCAATCTGGATTTGTGATGGACCGCGATACTCTTGAATATTTTTTAGCATACTCGTTGAGTTGGTCATATGATTAGAAGTGCCAGAATCAACAAGCCAAAAATTAGATGTAATATCGTTACCTTGTAATCTCAAAGCTGAAATGATCAGCGACTGTGGGATTCCCTCCGGCGAACTTCCGGCGACATACGACAACAATGATCTGCATTCACTGAAATCGAATTCTGAGCCTTTCTTCATGCTGAAGACTTTTGAGGAAGATCGAAAACCAAGAATTTTCTCCGGCAAGCACTTTTACAGGTTCCATTCCCATTCGCATTTTTCTCCAGCAAGCACTGTTACAGGTTTCCACACGGGGCAACCAATTTTTGCTGGAAATCAAGAAATCTACCAAAAATTGTCAAAATCTTGATGAACTTTTAACCCATGACTGATTTTTTTCTACACCATTTCATCTTCTAATATTATTCTTGATCAGTTTACACTTGATCATTTCTTTTGTGCATTAATTTTTTTTACTCTTTGCTTGCCGCTATTGTTCTTGATTTTCTTTGCTTACTGTTATTGTTTTTGATTTTTTGCTTACTGTTATTTTCCTTGATTTTTGTTGTTTGCATATTGTAGAGGTTTCCTTTCCTGTACTTGTTTGTTTGTTAGGGAGTTCTTTTAAGTTGCTCACTGTTATTGTTTTTGAGTTCTCATTGTTGTATATTGATTATTGTACATTGTCCCTAGTGTATATTTTACTGTTTCTGTATATTATTGTATCGTTGGGATGTTGATTTCGTGAGATTGTATCTTCTTGACCTTCTATAGTTTTTTGAGTTATTAGTTCTTAGTTTAGTGGTGTTTGGGACTGGTGGTGGATTAGGGTCATATCGTCAGTTGGGGTTAGAGGCGAGGGGTGGTGGTGGTAAGAGGGGTACGAGCTTAATTAAGTTGAGAGTAGAGTCGTGGAACATAGGATCACTTACAGGGAAGTGCATAGAGATAGTGAAGAGTCTTAAGAGAAGACAAATGAAATCATGAAATGTTGTTTACTCAGTTTTAGTTTTCTATTCCTAACAGAAAGGAAAACATTTCCTTTTAGCTCCAGGTCTTGAAATCATATTTTGGCCTCTCTAACCTGCATATAGTTTAGTAAGCATGCTCCAGCTCTGCAAAAATTCTTGAAGCGGGGAGAACTGTTTTCTATAAATTGTGGATATCAGGTTGTCGGCAGTGTGATCAAAGGTGCGCTTAAGCCCTGAAGTAGGCTCATAATGTGTTGAGCGCTTCAATGTCGTCATGAAGGCTCCAATGCATACTTCTCCATGTGAATGAACATTTTCCTGAAGAGGTGATGTTAAACCATTGATATTTCACTTTATTGTGAAAACAACCAATTTCTTTGTCCATATAATTCGTTATTCATGCTTATAATATTAGTCTTGGAATATATATATATGTATATATATATATATATATTTTTTTTTTTAAATTTTTTTTTTGTATGTTTTTTCCATTTGCGCCTTTTCTCAATAGAGCCCACACTTTATTTGTGCTTTGCGCTTAAAGCCCCGAGGAACCTTAGAGCATTTTTGCGCCTTTTGCTTTTGATAACACTGGTTGTTGGTCCATCCGAAGCCTTATTGACATTAAATATTCCAGATCAAAGTATTCCAGTTTCAAAGCTGTGCGGCATCTTTCACTTGTGTACTTCCTGTTGTTTGATCTTTGTAGATATATAAAATTGTTAGCTATGTGAAATAGAAAATCTTTCCCTCCTCTCATAGGATTAAACTCAAATTAGCATAGAAGAGAAATAAACAAAGGAGGGGAAACCTAAAGAGGGGAGAGGATCATATAGCAGTTTTCTGCAGCTAAGCATGATAGTTTACGATTCTGACTGATGCCTAGAAGATTATCACCTTAACAGCACAATCACATTGTAATTGTGTTAAGCATCCAAATTGTAAGAATGGGATTATCTCAAGTGCAAAGCCTGAACCTTTCATTGTGCATCAATTACTTGCCTTGGAAACATTTTTTACCCAGGGAAGATATTTTACGATGCTAGAAACAATTTGTGCCATGCTAAAATGGGGGTAGTTATTTAACCTTCACTAGCTATTCAGTCTGATCATCTCATGCAGCATGTTTAGGGGTTGTTTATCTTTTGTTACCCCTTCGATCCTGGAATTCTATATTAGTAGATATGTCACTCATTATCTCATCCAGAATCTTTAATTAGTAGTCTTGTGCTAAATCTGACTTGTTTTACATATCTGTTTACTCCCACCCTATTTTTTTTCTTCTGGTTCCTAAGTAGAGACGTCGTGAAACAGGTGGGGCTGTCCTCCAAGCAAATTCCCATGGACATACTCTGCAAAAGAGACATGTTACTTACTGAAGGGAAAGGTGAAGGTTTACCCTGATGGTTCTAATCAGGCAGTTGAGATAGGCGCAGGTGACTTGGTTGAGTTCCCCAAAGGAATGACCTGCACTTGGGATGTTTCTGAAGAAGTGGACAAGCATTATAAATTTGAGTAAATGAGTTCAATGATAATTAGACAGGTTTCTGATGAATACATTAGATACCTGATAGTATCTTGGACTGCATAAGTATTAGGATAAGCATAACGCTGTTGTGATTTCTGCATTTCACTGTTAAAGAGTTTGGATATGGTTGAGGTTTATGTACTTACTAATTTGCTGTATGCTTGATAAGATAGTCCTCCATCCTTTTTCCCTTTTATAGTTTACGCTCGCCTCAAAATGTTGAAGACGTAATGAAGTAGTTCTTTTACCTGGCTAATTTACTTTTCCGAATCTTCACATCTTCCTTTTCTGTTACTTTGACTATCTTACAAGTGCTGTATCAATATTAACTTAGATATGCGATAAAGTAAGACCTGCTAAATTTTATATGAACCTTAAGCATCATCAATCTGTAGGAAATTACCATCTATAGAAAAAAAATATCATAACAAAAAAGACAAAACTATTAACTTGACGGCAATACTGACTTCTTTTATCCTCCTGATTGATGATGGTACTATTAAGTGTAATTGTATTTTTAATTTATTGATTATCATGTCATTAATTTAAGAAAAATAGTTATCTTAGCGTTTGTTTTTTCGGAAACTTAACTGATTATATTATATTTAGAAAATATTTATCATTTATAGTTGCATAAATCTAATATTTTTTACCAAAGCAAAGGCTGGACCAACCAAACCATATCGTGTCAAACCCCTAAAATTATTTAAGACACTTATACTTAGGGGTGCTCATGGTTCAGTTTGTATCGATTATTGGTTAAAGCCATAACCAAATCAATGTAGTCGATTTTTAAATTCCTAAAATCAAACCAAACAAAATTTAAAAAAATAACCATCAGTTTGGTTATTGTCAGTTTGGATCGAGTTGGTTTATTTTTCGATTATTTTTTCAGTTTGAAAGTAATACGTTTGTTGAGGGCATACACATCTCGGTAGACACAAATACCTAGTACAAGAATAATCCACAAAAGGCTGTTGTGGATTCTATTAAGCAATAGTATTAGAGTTATTATTATACAAATAAAGTGATTTAGTTAAGCAATACTAAAGTTATTATACACGAATGAAGTGATTTAGTTGAACAATACTAAAGTCGTTATACACCAAAGATCAAATCTTCATAAAAAAATCAAGCTCAACAACCAAATAACTACCCCAAGAAGGTGGTACAAGAAAATCATATTCTAAAATATTAACAAACATATTTTCAAATATAAATGGTACATTAAAGATTCAAATTAATTAAAATATAACAAAATATTTATATATATAATTTATGAATACTATGTAAACAATTATAAAATTTATATATATAATTATTTAGTTGGGTTTGGTTTTTTGCGGATTCTTTAGTAAAATCAAAACCATACCAAATAGCATTGATTTTCAAAATTTAAAAACCAAACCTAACCAAATCAAATTAAATATCAGATTTTTTTAAATAGGTTTGGTTCGGATTGCGGTTCAGTTTGGTTGTTTAACCATAACCATGACCAACCCTACTTATACTACATGTATATTGTAAGCAAAATTACTTTTATACTTAGTGTAATACATCTATATTGTATATGTAGAAGAGGGAGAATTTGACGTGGAGGATAAAAGGGCGACCTGATAGGTCTGGTCGGTGAATCACCGAATTGAGACGGTGGTCGCAAGTTTGACTGCCTTTGGAGTCAGTCAAAGACCCTTGAGGTGCTATCAAATTCTGCGATCTTCATTGCAATTTGGTAGATCGCAAAACTTGTTGAGCGATGGTCAATGACACTATCCTTTTTGACTGAAGCTAAGGTTTGATTTCTGTTAAAAATGGAGTCTTAAGCACGATTAGCGTAACGCCAAACGTGTTTTGTGGGGAGAGTCGACTTCGCCGACTTCTCCATGCCTGACCAACCTATTAAAGGCTTTTCAAATGCCTTGACCTTTTCAATTTTCATATATCCTCCTTTTCACTTCCTTCACAAGCCAATACTTCCCTTATGTCTTTTACTTGCAAAATTTCTATTGGAGTGAAGAAATTCATCAACAAAAGCTAACACAAGGTTTTTACTAATCTATACATCATTAAAGAGGTATGTTTTTGACTAATAGCTTTAATTTCTTTTGTGGGTATGAGCCCTTGCGATGAAGAAGGTGATCAAGGTTTATTGTAAGTTAGTAATTATGTTTGTGACTAAAAATTGATAAAACTCATGTGGGTGATACATTGTGATGATTCTATAACCCTGTGTGATATGTATGTGTGATTTAGTTGGATTTTTGATTCATTCATAATAGCTTGAAATTGGTGGTGCATATATTGTGGGCTAGGGCTAAATGTGATTGAATTGTTATCCAAATATTGAATGGTAGTTGGTATTGTCTCAATTTTGCCTTTGATACCCTGTTGAATGCTTTAACTTGAGATAGTATCATGATCATGAGATTGCTTGAATGAATATGCATGCTTGTTGTATTGATTGTGATCTTGTTGGCTATGGGTGAAGTTTGAGCAACCGCAAAACCTTTTGAGCGAAATGAACTTACCTGATGATAGATTGAGTGATGTCATTCTTAAGGGTAAGTCATTGCTTGAATAAGTTTATAGCCATGATGATCGTGTGAATGTAACAATGAATGAATGAGCATGTATTGGTTATTGAATGTGGGTTAGTGTGTAATTATCCCTATTGTTCTCATGAAAAGTGATCAAATTTTGAAGGCATGGAGTTGGCCTTGCCGGTCATCTTTGGCAATGGTCATTTTGACCGCCAAATTGGACTCGGCGATGTGCTAACGGGTCACACACACCACGTTGTATGATTGTTGATTTTTTAGGCTCTACAACTTTTGGCGATGGTAACTTCTACTGCTAAATTCATTTGGTGAAGCGCCAAAGTTGCTCCATCATCGCTGAAAGTAGCAGTGATCTGAAGTCTGAAGATTGTGCAAAAAACCAATGGCCTATTTGATTGCCAAACTAGTTTCGTGACTCGCAAAACATGATTTGCGATCAAATAGACTTGCCCACCCAAAATGATTCTATTGTGCTTGATTGTTGAACCTAATTGCCTTATGATTGATACTTACACCATATTTGGAGCTTTTCATGTAGAAATAAGCAAATCCAAGGAACTGGTTACTCGAGGTGGATCCAGGGTGGCTCGGGGAGTTATTATAGCCCCCGATCGAGAAGAACAAAGGTCGCAAAGACCTTGTAGGGAGGTGCAAGGTAAAGGTTAAAAAAAGATGGCTAATCTCTAGGTCTCTGACAAAGATGAGGAAGGATCCCTCCGTGTGACTTGGACCAGCTCAGAACTAGAGGATGTGGGTCCAAAACTTTGAAAAGGAAGCCTACTTCGAAGCCAATTCCTAAAAGGCATCAATGTCAGGCTAGGCCCAAGGCCCTTCATGACCCTTTACTCCAAACATCACAACTAAGTTAGGATATAATAGCCCACTAGATATCTAAACAAGTTCAGAGCAGAGGGGCACACAACTATTTTGGAAGAAAAGCAGCTATCAATAGATGGGGTGATTGATTGATACCTTGAGGTTTAGGAGGTTCTTAAATTCCACAACTTCCAAACATTCACCAAACCCTGGGATCCATATGTGCCCCCAGCCTGGTCCAAGAGTTCTATGAAGCCTATGGTAAGGCCATTTCTAAAGGCAAGAGTAAGGTTAAGACAACTCTCAAACCTCTTGATGCTATAGTTGTTAGGGGTGTGCAAGGAGCATGTGGTGAAGCAGAAATCAATGATATTCTGGGATGCACATTTCGAAGCTGGAGCCACCTGAAAGATTTAATGTAGCTCAAGAAATTTGAGGATATCAAAGCATGGTTAGCCTCGTTTATTGGAATTCTAGCTCCCTCGTGGTTAGATGAGGGTGCAATCATTGAAAAGAAGGAAATGAACATCCCAACACAGTTTTGGTTTAGGTTCATCAGTAGCAACTTGATGCCTTCACAAAATGAGTCGATACTTTGACATGCCAAAGCTGCACTAGTTGGTTGCATTATGGACAAAAAAGAGTTAAATATTTGGTCAATCATCACTTCGAAAATCCTCACTAGGGAAAAACAAGAGCAGACCTCATTGCCATTCCCAAGCTTCATCACAACCTTATGTTAGTAAGCCGGAGTGCCTAGAAATAAGAAGACTGATATGGAGGTAACTTCATCAGCAACTACTGACATTTGAAGGATTGAGGATGAATTTCGGAGGGACGAGGAAGAAGCCGATTGACAAAACACTAATGGTTGATGGAGGCCCTCGAGTCCAGCGCTGCAGAGATAGGTCTCGAGGCAGGGTATAACTTCTTCCTCCCCTTATTTGCATTCAACTCCTACCCCTATTTCCACTTTTAGGCATAGACTGAGGCTTAGGCCAAAGATGACCAACCCTCGCTCGTTGAGGCTGCTATTTATGGCTTTGGCCTACTGGCCAAGGTAGCTGATCTTCGTGCCACTAGGGTTGAGTCATTTACACCTAAGATGGTTAAGACAACCATAGCCAAAGCTTTGAAGCTATATATTGAGGCTAAGGCCAAGCATCAGGATTTGATGGAGGCACACAAGCTGAGGATGGATAGGCTTGAGGCGATGATTGATGCTGATGGGAAGGAGTTGGCCAACTTGAAGGATAGGGTGACATCTGTAGAGAAGGCAGGTTATGGAAGTGAGGACTCATCGACTTTAAAAACTGACATTGCTTCATTCAAAAAGGAGGTGGTAGCCCTTTGGTTCACATATTTCAGCACTTTCTGGGATGAGCTAGAACATCCACTCAAAGTGGATATGACTGTGGTTCCTGATAATGCGTTGAATGTGGATATTCCTTATCAAGGTAGCGAAGAAACCAAGGAAGCAAGTATCCCAAAAACCGATGAAGAAATAGTGAGAGCGAAGCCCAACCAAGAGGAGCATGAGGATTTAGCATGGGTGGAAGGCCAAATCATTGACACTAAGAAAGAAACATCTCTTCTAGACATGTCCATAATAGGCACATCTGGTGTACATGAGCCCAAGAACTTGAGGCCCTTGATTGATCTTGAGAGTGCACTAATAGATGAGGGCGTTGATGCCTCCATGACCACTTCTCCAGCTCCACCACCACCACAACAGGATTGATTCGAACCCGGGTGATTCTCATACTCATTTCTTCCTTTTATGCTTGATTTCCACTGTCCCTTGCATATTGAGGATAATGCTTTTTATTAGGAGGGGTGAGCATGTAGAATTTCCTATCTTTGTGGATGATGATGATTACTTTATGTTTTTGTTATGATTTAATGAGATAATGGTGTTTATTTTGATTTTGTTGATGAATATTGAGACTATTTTAAATTTTTGGATTGTAAATAAATTTTAATTTGAGTTGTAATAGAATAGTTTTTGTTTTGCTATTTTTACTTTTCTTCTTTTTGAGTTGAATGGATAAATGATTGCAAATGATGTGCTTGAGTTTTGGCAAACCTCATGCATATATGAAAAACCATTCTAATGCGAATATCATGTCTCCAGTCCTTAGAAATCCAAGCATCGATGATCCATATATTTGATTCAGATGGTTCCATGGATGAGGAGCATGTACTAACTCATTTATTAGTTCCTCTCTTGATAAATCAGTTTATGCATTAATTTGATGCATCTTGAGTTGACTATATGAGCGATTGATCTTGGATATGCGATGATCGAAAGTTGCAAATGTGTTGCCATTGTTTAAATACCAATCTATTTTTCCATTATTAGATTAGAAATTTTATCGAAAGGCATGTTTTACAATATCTAGAACTTTCCCTATTTGTTTTGAGGAGTGACTTGGTTGATTCCAAATTAGGAAAGGATCTTAGGCCTTCTTTGATTCCATTGAGTCCACGTTGACCATATTGACATCCATTGACAATGAATTGAGTCCCAAGTGAAGCCCTTTGAGCCTTGATCCTTTCTTTTGCAACCATATAGCCTTGGCTCACATTTGTAAAAGACAATTCCTTCTCGCTCCTTACCAATCCCTCCTTGAGCTGGAAATGAGCAAAGTGATGGCCAAATGCAAAAGTCGAAGGTGTTAGTCGAAAGAAGGAGGTGTCTCCTATGAAAGATTCGAGGAAAGACAAAAGAAAACGAAATAAAGGTGAAGAGTCCTAGAAATGAATGAAAGCAAGGAGAATGTTGAAAATGTTGAAAAGTTGAACTGTAAAAGAATTGCTTGGAAAAAGAGGATCCTTCAAAATTGTGACAGATAGTGCAAGAAGGGGAGACACTCAGATGAAAGATCCAAAAGCAAAACAGATCTCAAAAGGAGAAGAAAAGAAGAGGTACAAAAGAACCTTGAGCACGTAAATAATGTGCAGAGTTTAAGGAGGGATGGACCACTACTATCCTTATGCTATCCTACCCAACCTTAACCCTACATTAAAGCCCTAACAATGTCCTTTAGGATCTTAGTATGAAAGAAAGTTAAATGAATTTTGATTGAGAATAAGGACACGTCTATGGGTTGAAGCTTACATTCTATTTCTCAATTGGGAGAATGAGACTTGAAGAGATCCTTTGAAAATAATGTGACCTCTTGAAGCAATTGTGAGCATAGCCATATCTAGATTACTCCTTAGTCATTCTTGAAGCTTCAAAATCATGTAAATGGTTTGTGGAAGTTTGAGGGGGTTGAAAAAGGTGAAAATGTATGTGTTGCTCTCTGTGACCCTGTTTGCAAGCTCTGAAATTGGATTGATTGACATTTGATTTGCTTAAGGGCAAGCAAAGGCTTATGTTGGTGGTGTTGATAAGTCCATATTTTAGACGCATGACATCAGCAAATAAATTCAAATATTAGGGGGTAAATTTTAATAGTATAGGGGCATAAAATGTAAAGGGGTATGTGAGTGTAATAGTTTGCTTTAAAGGGGCATGAGCTTAGTTTTCCCTTTAATTCATGATCATGCCATTAATTTAAGAAAAGTAGTTATCTTAGCGTTTGTTTTTTGGGAGACTTAACTAATTATATTATATTTAGAAAATATTTATCATTTATAATTGCATGAATCTAATATATTACATGTTAATATATAATTGACTTTTAGTACAATATAATTCTTTTTAGCAAAACAAAGTCTGGACCAACCAAACTATATCGTGTCGAACCCCTAAAACGATTTAAGATGCTTATACTACATTTATATTGCAAGCACAATTACTTCTATACTTATGTAATACATCTATATTGTATGTATAATTAATTTTTAATGCATAGCGCTTTACTTTTTTACCAAAACAAGTAGATATTTTAAAATACATATATATATATGTAGTAAAGTTGCTATAGATGGTAAATATTTTTTATATGGTATATCTAGATAACAAATAAAAAATATATACATATCTATTACATATATAATTAATTCTTAATACGTAATGCAATTATTGTAAATGATAAATACTTTCTAAATACGGTATATTTAGATAATAAATAAAAAATATATTTAAAAGTAGTAAATCTTTTATAAAAGGAATTAAAATAATAATTCCTTCTTTTTTTGTTTAAACATTTTAGAATCGACTAGTATTGCATATACCACTAAGAGTGTAAACAGAGCAACTTGATTCAGATTTTTAGATATCAGATCAAATAATTTGTGTTGGTCTTTTAATTTTTAAATCTAACTAAACTACTAAAAGCCAAAATTCTCAACCTCGATTCTTTTTTGGGTTTTCAAATTTTCTTGGATTTTCAGGGTTTTTTTGGTAATGTTTTCACACATATTTATAAATAACTTGTGTTTCAAATATTTTTTTAGTTCTATTAAACTAAAACTATCTAAGGTGTTTATTAAAAGAACATAAAGTACGAGATGGGTGATGACACTAAAATATCCAACACTAAAATAATGATGAAATCACATAAAATAAATATTACAAATTAATAAGTCATAATAAAAATGATCATAATTTAAAAGTACTAGTCATGTTACAATAAGTATAATAAGTATTAATTATATGACTAGATATAAATAAAATAAAATAAAGTTATGTATTTTAATTTTGTTAACCAATTCAAGACTAATGAATATATCTTCAACATTATTGCCGTTCTTTTTGTTGAATTAATTAATTTTTTTGTTAGCATTAGTGCTGATTTGAACTTTATTCAAGTTGCTAATAACTATCGGTTACAACATGTGATATCTCGAAAGTTGAAAAGTCAGAATGAAAAGAAAAGTTGCTGAGAATTACGGGTGCAGTGTTCCATGAAACCACTTTTACAGATCGTATACAATTTCACAGGCCGTGAAGGGTGCTCGTGAAACTTATTGAAAAATTCTAAAAAATTAGTGAAGTCTATGACAGTTTTGCGAGTTGTATTTTCTTCCATGAGTCGTGGATGGTGGCTCATGGATTGAGATTCAAAAATGTGAAGTTTAGCTTAGATAACAACAACAACAAAAACAACAACAACAACAACAACAATGACAACATACCTAGTGGAATCCTAAGCCAACTCCTGAATCATCACAATACACTGCATACCCCTCGGTGCCTTCTGGAAGTACTAGCACAGGTGCAGATATTAGCTTATTTTTCAGTTCCTGGAAGCTCATTTCACATGCATCACTCCATTCGAACTTGGTTGCCTTCTATGTCAACTTTGATAGAGGTGCATAAATAGAAGAAAAACCTTCAATAAACCTTTTATAATAACCTGCCAAACCTAGGAAGCTCTGAACTTCCGTGGGCGTCATTGGCCTTGGCCAATCTTTCACAGCATCTATCTTTTGTGAATAAACTCTTATTCCCTCCTCCGAAACAATATGACCCAAGAATGCCACTGAGTTTAGCCAAAATTCACATTTAGAAAACTTGGCATACAACTATCAATCACGAAGAACCTGTAACACTTGTTGTAAGTGATTTGCATGGCCCTCTTCTGACCTTAAGTATACCAAAATGTCATCTATAAATACTATCACGAACACATCCAAGAATGGCTTAAATACCCTATTCATCAGATCCATAAAAAATTTTGGTGCATTCCACATGACATAACAAGAAATTCAAGGTGACAATACCGTGTTCTGAAAGCAGTCTTAGGTATATCTTCCTCCTTCACCCTCACTTGGTGATACCCCAATCTCAAATCAATTTTTGAAAAGCATTTGGCACCCTGTAACTGATCAAATAAATCATCAATCCTATGGAGGGGTATTTATTCTTAATTGTCACCCTATACAATTGTCGATAGTCGATACACATTCTCAAGCTACCATCCTTTTTGCGTACAAATAACACTGGTGCACCCCAGGGAGACACATTACGTCTTATAAAACCGTTCTCCAATAAGTCTTTCAATTGCTCTTTTAATTCACGCAACTCTACCAGGGCTATTCTATATGGAGGAATAGAAATAGGTTGAGTGCTTGGAAGTTCATCAGGGAACACATCAACAAATTCATTCACTAGTGGGACTGATTGAAGAGTTGGCGATTCTGCCTCTATATCCTTTACTCTAACTAAATGACATATATACCCCTTGGATATAATCGTTCTGGCCTTAAGATATTAGATAAACTTCCCCTTTGGTGCCCCAATATTGCCTTCCCATTCAAGAACTTCCTCATTTGGAAAGTGGAAGTACACTTTCTTAGTTCGACAATACACGGTGGCATAGCAAGAAGATAACCAATCCATACCCATTATAACATCAAGTTCCACCATTTCTAACTCAATAAAGTCAGCCAATATGTCACGGTCACAAATAGTTACTACACAGCCATAGTAAACTCTTCTAGCCATGATAAATTCACCAGTTGGTGTAGACACTTCAAATGGTTTATTCAATAATTTGGGTGTTCTCTTAAGCTTCCCAGCAACTAGTGGGGTAATGTATGATAGTGTAGAACCAAGTTCAATTAATGCATATACATCATGAGAGAATATGGACAATGTACCTATGACCACATCAAGTGAAGCTTCCAAATTTTGCCGACTCCCAAAGCATAGGTGCAATTCTGTACCCCACTAGAGCTAGCTACTCCTCTAACACCTTTACCACAACCCATAGGTTCTTGCTAAACCTTACCTAATGGAGGAACTATCGATGATGATGCAACAACTGACCTAGTAGATTGTGCTATATCACCCACACGCCTTCTCGGGCAATCTCTCACCATGTGCCCTAGTGCACCAAACCAATAACAAATATCTGTTCCAACATGACATATACCTAGATGACTTCTTCCACACTATTTACAGGGCTTCCTAGGAGTCATTGGCTTGCCTGCCGATCCTCCAGTTGTCCGTGAACCTTGTCCCTCACCTTGTTGACCAAACTGATTACTTCTAGACCCTTGAAGTTGTGGTGGAGCATTGGCTACAGAATAGGAGAATGATGGCCTAGACGGTCTATTAGAAAATCGAGGCCTAAACTCACCTTGGGATGGTGTAAACTTTCCTGAAGACCTGGTCCTCTTAGACTGCGCCCTTTCTAACTCTTATGTCCTTCTCCTTTGCCTTTGATCCTCCAATTTCTATGCAAAAGCTTGCATTCTCACTATACCCATGTCTTTATTCAATGAAGAAATGGTACAATCTCTGAGCAGATATGTATCCAATCTATCCACATATTGATGAACTCTATCTGCCATAGTAGTAACTACATTAGGAGCATACCTGGACAAGAAATTAAATTGGAGACTATACCCCCCCAGACTTATATTTCCCTGGTGGAGATTCAAGAACTGATCTGCATGGGCCTCGCAGATCTCTAATGGCATGTAATGGTCAAGAAATGCCTCTTTGAATTCCTTCCAAGTGGTTGGGGGAGCATCTATATCTATGGATTGCTTCCAAGCTTCATACCACAATATAGCCACACCCTTCAACCTATATGCCGCCAACTCAATAGCTTCTGTACCTCTCACATGCATAAAATCTAAAGTGCACTGAATCTGATCAATAAAGTCTTGAGGATCTTCATTAAGATCAGACCCAGTGAAGGCTGGAGGGTCTAAATTAAGGAAGTCACGTATCCTCATGCTAGCTGCCTTATTTGCACCACCTGTACCCATAACTGGACCTTCTTGTGTTTGTCCTTGGCCAACAACTATGTGAGTCAGCAATTTAACTACATTTCTCAGATCCTATACTGTAGCATCAATAGGTGGTTCTGGGGGAATTTCACTATTTCTGGGTTCATCAGGAGCTGGAGGGGTTAGAGATGTCCGTGATAGAGACTTATCTTGAGCCTCATTTCATTATCTCACATGACTGGGAAAACCAACCACCACTTCTACTGCCTTTCCTTTACCTTTGTTCTTCCTAGTTTCTGGCATACTTGCTTGCTGTACAAAATAATTTAGGATTTAGACATAATTCACCTAGCTCTATGGCACGATCTAAAGAATGAAAAGAAAGTGACAACTCCTAAATACCATGTAGCCTCCTTCTTATAAATATGGTGAAAAACACATCGATAAACAAGACTTTACATTGACATGGCTTGGTAGACTCCCTAGGATGACCCGCTCTGATACCACTTTTGTCACACCCTAAGTCCCATTAGGGCGGATTGGCACCTTTTGCCAATAAGGCTCAGTCGAACCAACCTATATCTATGCACTTTCTATACATTTTATAATGGATTTCTATAATTTAACATGCCTTATGCAAGTAAACAGTGATATAACCAAAAAGGAAATTCATGTGACTAGGCCATTGGGGCCACAGTATTGAAAGTACGAGACATGACCACATTTTAATTTACATAGTCTACAAAGCCTCTAGATAAGAGAAAGTATCGAATAAGGGTTGATACAGGCTCCACCTAAATTAACTGTACAATACAAACATATAAGCTTTAGACATACACAAAGCTCCGGAATAACCTAGAGCTTGGTAACAGCAGCTGGATGGCCTGGACTCTACTGAGGAGATCTACTAGCACCTGTACTTGCAGCATGAAATGCAAGCCCCCCGTAAGGGATGTTAGTACAAGATAATGTACTGAGTATGTAACGCATGAAATACTATATATGAAGTAACAACTTCAAATAAAACTATGCACTGGTGTGGAATAAGAGACCACCTTTGGATATACTTTGGGATTGTATACTTTATGTTCTTTATATTACCTTACATTTACTGTATAATCTGTGCACATCATGTACTCTAAATGATCAACTGATCAGTGATGAACTGTATCGGGATTTCTCTGGCTAGGTCCTTCCTTAACCCCTCGAGCTACTACTCTTGATAGAATTGTCCCTGGCTAGGTGATGCTTCCACCCCTCGGACTACCACTCATCAAAAGCTATATACTTTATCTTTCAATTACTTTTGAGATGATTCTTTTGGTGGTCAAAATATTGGAGATTTAGGGCTATATATACAACATATGATGTATATATAGTCATACAAGACAATATGACAATGAAGAGAGCATGTTACATACATAATGAAATGCGTATGAGGTGAAACAACTCGTGAACTTTATTTAGCAACAAGAACTCATGTAACTTGTTATTCACGTGTATATGTTGATTTGAAAGTGATCATATACAGGAGCATATGAACATGTGAAAAAAATGGAGACATGGTTAACAGTTGTGTCAGAGTTGGCAACTACCTTTATCTACCAAGGAGAATGCTATGCTTCATGACAAATGATATGAAATCAAGTAGTGTTACATACCTCGTTGTATGACCTCGTTACTACCTTAGAATGGGTGCTTTTCCTTCAAATATTTATCTACTGCATATTATGCAATAAGACTAGTATGCAACAAATACAATACTTCTAGGCAGTCCAAAATCCTTAAAAAACTAACATCCGGACAACAAGCTTATAACTATTGCCCCAAAAGCATTCGTACAATCTTGTCACTTATAATCATATTTTCTTGCAACCATTCTTATGTATATGTCATATACATATTGTTTGTGATCCTTAGCAGTCTTACAACAGTCCACAAGACAGAACACATGACATTTCTTCACAACATACAAATGGACAACATAACGTTACCCCCCTTTGCTACATTTCGATGTTGACAATTCCAAACCTTTTCCAACTCTAACCAAACTGTTCCAACAACATTTATACACACAAACAGTGGTAAAAAAGTCTTAGAACATAACCCCAGATGTCATGAAGGACGTGATCCAATAGCCTTCCATCTAACGGCTCACAAATTCCAATCAACATTACACTTAAGATAGCACAATAAAACTCATCATTTAAATGAAACCAAAATCAGGGCAGAAACCTTAGGGTAATATCTATAACTCAAACCATGTTAAGCACATCAAATTCTCTTTATAATACAGCCCACAAATTATATAGAAATCATTAAAACAAAAGGAAAGTGTGCAGCAACTTTCTGAATACATGCTGCCAGAATTTCAAGCATAACATACTATCATATACCTCTTGATTTTCATGAAGAAACCTTACTAAAATACAACTATAATCACTTATCTTTATCATCAAAGTTGAGATCCTCCTTAAGAATCCTAAAATATCCTTTTGGCTGGTGCTCAAGGTCAAGAAACGTTGAGAGAACACTTAGAGAGTAAAGCTGTTTTTTGTTTTTGCTGCAAGTGGAAAATGATTTTGGGAGCTGTTTTGACCACTTTTTACATAGCTACTTGGACAAATTTCTTTTGACATTTTCACCAACTAATACCACATATAATTAATCTAATAATGCAGCATCGTTTCTCCCCAAATTGGTCCTAATTGGGTTCCAAATCTGATGGGTCTTTTGCTGCCCATTCTTCTCATTTTCCTTTAGTTACTTTGGGCCGAAATTACCAATGAATTGGGATAGGCTTGGTCCCATTTTTCTATGCTTCCCAAACTGAAATTTTAGTTCACTTATGATGTAAAAACATAAGCTAAACTCACACCCTTAACACAAACTTTATTCATAATCGGACTTGGACAAATTTGACATCGGGCCTCATCTCCGTTTAGCTTGCAAATTTAAGCTAAGCAAGTAAGTGACTCGCCTACTAGATTATTAAGTCATAAAAGAACCTCAATTATTTTACTTTATTTAAGGATGTGATCTCATCAATTTAACAAAAAACACCTATACACCTGACTCCTTTAAGCATTAGACGCGCATATTGCCCGTTAACACGAAATTCAAGTACTTTCAAGAATTGATGCTAATTTGACCAACCCATATCATGATTCATTCACATAGCATTAGTACATGAAAAATGTGGGGTGTTACATAGTAGTTTCTCCTTTAAGCTACTTAAGATTCATAAAAATTGCATATGATTTTTCCTGAATTTTGATTCAAATAATCCTCTTTTACATGATTATGCATGAATTTATCCTAGTTATATAATTTCTAGTGAATGATTGTGAATTCATACTTCTACCTAAATTTTCTTTGATCATGAAATTTTAAGTATTCAAATATTTTATGAAAGATGGTTGCGTAAGACCTTAAAGGTAACTCAAGATCACAAAAATGGGAGACTTAAGGCCTTAAAGGTGACTTAAGATCCAAAGACACTCTTAATTGAGATGTGACTATAATGATGAAAGGCTTACTGTAACATAACATGAATTACATTGAAATGAGCTACTCTATGATTTTGATTGGTGATCATCTCTAGCCTTTTCTACATGACACGCTTACGAAAATTATGAACTATGATTTATGACGCAGGTGGCTAGACTTCGGAATTCACTTGGAAGACTTTCTGGTAAGTCCTCATGATTCGAGGGCAATCCTATCACTTCTCTATCATTGTTGCTTTAGTTTGGCATGTTATGAGACTTCTTCTTGAGTTTCCTTTCATTTTTTGAAGGTTTACCAGGGACATGTCGTAGCTCCCACCTATGGTACACTAGACTATGTAGAGATATGTTAGATTATGTAATAAGTCTATGTTGTCCCTTTTAATCCTTGCTAAAGTTTTTTATATTTTTCTCTTATGATGTTGAGATGAGACCCATTCTCCATTCCCATATAGATTATGATGATGATTTAATTGCCTTTGTATACTCATTGATATGCTAAGATGGGATGATTAAGGTCCTTTGAGATTTCGATCACCGTGTCACACCTAGGACCTAGCTTTGAGCATGACAATTATGGTATCAAAGGACAAGATTTTGAAATGTCCTATAGAGTCCAACATGCTTCATCAATTAGAGTCTTATTCGTCAATGTGAAGCTCGTCACATCTATGAGTAGGAGGATATGAGCCATTTTAGGAATACTTCACTTCTTTCATGATCTATGTCGTAATATAGAGCATATTCTAAGACTTCTCTCTCTAACAATTGCTCCTTGGGAATTTTCAAAAATTCCTTAAAAAGATCACCTATTTAAAGGGGAGTCGATGCCAACAGGGACCAAGCACCTCATGTTCCTCAAGACCCAAATAATCCTCTAGCCGAGCAAGTCACAAATGCGAACTTCCAAATTGCCATCTCTGTATTAGCTCAAGCCATGACTAGCCAGGCAAACTAAGGTGTGGTTGCTCCTCTTAATGTAGCCACACCAGCTTCTAGGGTGAGATACATATCAAGAATTAACCCTCCCGAGTATTATTATTCTTTGATGGATGAAGATCTATAAAATTTCATTGATGAGGTGTACAAGGTGTTTTTATTATGGTGGTTTCATCAGAAGAGAAGGCAACATTGGTGGTTACCATCTCAATGGGGAACCCAATGGGACCCCAAACAATCTTGTAACGTATCATTACACATTGTTGGTCGCGAAAATAATTAAATAATATAATTAGATTAGAAATAAGAGTAAAAGGGGCTAAAGGGAAACTTTCATAACATGAACATCAAAACCAGAGAGTCAAAGCTCAATACATAACTTGTCCAACAACACCTCTAAAACATAGATAGGAGCGGGGGCCAAGATAAGCAACCGGGCTCACCCTCATAGTTAATACATACATAAAAGAAAGATAGTCTTAGTACATAGCATGAGATCATAGACATTGTCCTCGAAATGGAGGACTCACCAATTAACTTAAAAGAAATTGTGCCATATGTAGGAAGATGCTCAAGTGGGGCTCCGATTCCTACATGGTGACATCATGTAGGTATAGAGTATACATTAGTATGTTCGAATGTACTAAGTATGTAGGACGCAATTCAACAAGAGATAAGAAACATAGTCGAAATTCATAAGCATAGGCAATGATCACCACAAAACAATATGGCATGTGTTGAAGATGCTTGAGTAAATCATGGTTACATTAGACATAATACATATACAAGAAGAGACCATCCTTATAGAGTTCATAGTCTATTGAGGTACTAACCTCTTAATTGGTTAGTGGATCATCTCACCCTACCACCCATGGTGATAGAGGTACAAACCCCTTAACCCGGTTACTGAGATACAAATCCCTTAATTGGTTGGTGGATCATTTCACCCTTCCACCCTTGGTGATTGAGGTACAAACCCCTCAACCTAGTTATTAAGGTACAAACCCCTTAATTGGTTTGTGGATCATCTCACCCTATTACCCATGGTGATTGAGGTACTAACCCCTCGACCAGGTTACCAAGGTACAAACCCCTCGGTATGGTTACCCGGGCTCACAACCCCCCGAGTGAGGCATGGTCAGTTCCTAAAACTATATAGGAGAATATCATACACATACATTCCTTTCATCATCATAAAGTCATTCAACTCATAAGACATGCATTGAACCTTCAATTTCCTCAAGAAATCATAACCAGACATTTTATCAAACACTTGGCGGTGTGTAGTGCTAGTGTAAAACCATGCAATTTAGGGATAAAATCATGCAAGAAAATTCATTGTAAAACCAATTAATACTTGGTAACACCCTCAAGCAATATACTTCAAAACCCTTCATCAAATCCCACAATGGATCTTAGATTCGTAGCTCAAAACATGCTAAAATAGTCACAACTTTATGAAACCCAAACATAGTTCATAGTTTAATTCATGATAAGTAAGACCCATAAGTAAATCAACTTAGAATTATGAAATTTAGGTAAAAAGGAAACTTGGACACCATGGGTGAAAGGACCCAATGGTTGAAACCTACATACCTTGACTTTGGAGAATTCCTGAAGAAGATTTGAATGGAGGCTTGAAGCTTGGGTGAATTCCTTAAGATCCGGAAGAGATTTGGACACTTGAATTTTGAGAGAAATATTAGTCTAAGGGTTTGAGAGAGTATTGGGGAATGACTTGTATGATATGAAGGCAAAATATGGCTTCGAATATGTATTTTCACATCATGGGAATACTTAGGCCAATAACCAAAATCCTTTGACTGAAGAGAAAACTGCACAACAAAATACACCGAGGTGTGCTCTTGGCGTGCCGCGCCAGGGGCATGCTAGCTCTTTGGAAATCACATTTTTGCAATTTTTGAATTTTTCTATGGTTACTCTTAAATCAGGTAGACCTATTTCCCTCTAAATATTTCCCGCTAAACAAGAATCTGAAGTTGGATTTTTGATATCATACATGGATTTTGAGATATATGAAAATTACAATTTCGGGCACTTCCGAGGCACATTTTCGGCACTTTTTGAGGTCATCTCAATATCTCCCCCCGGAAAAATTCATAGCCGAATGTCAAAGAAAGGTATATGAGATATGTAAACATGACAAATTCAGCCTACATAAGGATGCAAGAATGCGCTTAAACATCATTTCAAAAATCTCAATATAAGTGTAAAATCATCATGAACTTGTTAATTTAAACATGAATACATGCAATGACATGAGGGCTGATCTTAAGACTTGAAATCACATAGGAGACTTATAGTTAGTACCTTAGGCTTGATTAGAATGGTAAAGATAGGGATATCACTTTTGCATGTCCGCTTCGCCCTCCTAAGTAGCACTTTCAACTTCTTGATTCCTTTGAAGGACTTTAACGGAAGCCACATCCTTGTTCCTCAACCTCTTCACTTGTCTACCCAAAATCTGAACCGGAAACTCTTTATAAGTCATGTTGTCTTCAACAGCTCCCACAACATCAAGAGGCACAATAGCATTAGGGTCTCCCACAAATTTCCTCAACCTAGATACATGAAAGATCGGATGAACCAAATCCATATCACTAGGCAATTCGAACTCATAAGCTGCCTTGCCAATCCTCCTCATTGCCCTACAAGTACCCACATATCTTGGACTCAACATGTACTTCTTACCAAAATGAACCACACCCTTCATAGGCGATACCTTCAAATAGAACCAATCACCAACTTTTAATTCAAGATCCCTTCTCCTCACATCGCATAGGAATTTTGGCGATTTTGGGCCACCTTCAACCTTTCTCTAATAATCCTAACCTTCTCAAGAGCCTCCATAACCAGATCTAGTCCCAACAAAGCTACCTCTCCAACCTCAAACTACCCAACCAGTGATCTACAACATCCACAACAGAGAGCCTCAAAAGGGGACATACTGATGCTAGAATGATAGCTATTATTATAGGAAAACTCAATCAATGGAAGATGATCATCCCAACTACCCTTAAACTCCAATACACAAGACCTAAGCATATCCTCAAGTGTTTGGATAGTTCTTTCAGCCTAGCCATCCATTTGAGGGTGAAAGGCCGTACTAAGCTTTACCTTGGTCCCAAGATCTCTTTGGAAGGACCTCCAAAAGTGTGAAGTAAATTGAGCACCACGATCTAATATAATGGACAAAGGAACCCCATGCAACCTCACCAACTCATGAATGTAGAACCTAGCATAATCTTCAGCCTCATATGTGGTCTTAACTGTTAGAAAGTGAGCCGATTTCTTCATCTATCAACCACAACCCAAATGGAATCAAAACCCTTTCTAGACTTGGAAAACCCAACCACAAAATTCATATCAATATCCTCCTACTTCCAAGTAAAAATCTCTACGTCTTATGCTAGGCCACCCGACCTTTGCTGCTCTACTTTGACTTGTTGGCAACAATGACAATCGGAGACAAATTTGGAGAATGTCTCTTTTCATACCTCCCCACCAATTCACCTATTTCAAATCTCTATACACCTTAAGAGAACTGGGGTAAATAAAATAGGAAGAACCATGAGCCTTATTAAGAATATTTTTCTAAAGCCATCAATACAAAGCACACATAACCTACCTTGGTACCTAAGGGCACCATCTCCTCCTTAGGAGAAAACCTCTACCTTACAACCCTTTACAAATGCCTTCAATTCTAACAAAGTGGGGTCAAGATCCCTTAGCTTTCACCCCTCAACCAATGAATATTTAGAGCCATCAAGTACTATATCACCCCCATTATCCACCTCTTCTAACTTTACTCCCAATCTAGCCAACCGATGGACCTCCTTAACCATCCCTTTGCCACCATCACGAACATGTACTAGGCTACCAATGGAAACCCTATCAAAACATCGGCCACTACATTAGCCTTACCGTGATGATAATGAACATTCATATCATAGTCTTTAAGAAGTTCTAACCACCTTCTTTGTTTCAAGTTGAGATCCTTTTGAGTGAAGACATATTGGAGACTCTTATAATCAGTGAACACATCAATATGCATCCCATGAAAATAGTGACACCAAATTTTCAAAGCAAAGACCACGATGGCTAATTCAAGATCATGGGTAGGATAATTCTTCTCATGTACTTTGAGTTGTTTAGAAGCATAGGCTATACCTTACCATTTTGCATCAACACACTACCCAAACCAACTCTAGAAGCATTACAATACACAACAGATCCTTCTAGCCCTTCCAGTAGTGATGTTATATGAGTGAAAATAAGCTTATCTTTCAATGTTTGGGAACTCTTTTCACACTCATCGGTCCACACAAATTTGGCTTTCTTTTGAGTCAATTTGGCCATAGGAGAAGTAATAGAAGAGAACCCATTCACAAACCTCTGGTAATAACTTGCCAAGCCTAAGAAGCTCCTAATATCCGATGGGGTCAATAATCTAGGCCAATTTCTAATCACATCCATCTTTTGAAGATCCACTTTAATACCATCCCCCGACACCACATGACCTAGAAAGGCAACCTCTTTTAACCAAAATTCACATTTCTCATACTTGGCATACAACTTCTCTTCCCTTAATCTTTGTAGAACTACCTTCATATGACCCATATGCTCCTCCTCACTATGGGAATAGATCAAAATATCATCAATGAAGACCACAAGAAATGATTCAAGGTAGGGTTTGAAGACTCTATTCATAATATCCATGAAGATAGCCGGTGCATTAGTCAACCCAAAGGAGATCACAACAAACTCATAATGCCCAAACCTAGTTCGGAAGGTCATCCTAGAAGTATCACACTCCCTCATGTTCACTGACCAAAGATCAATCTTAGAGAAGTGGCCCCTTACAATTGGTCAAACAAATCATCAATCATTGGAAAAGGATACCTGTTCTTTATGGTGACCCTATTGAGTTGCCGGTAGTCAATACATTCTAAGGGACTTGTCTTTCTTCTTCATAAACAACACTGGTGCACCCCAAGGTGATTGGCTAGGACTAATGAAACCCTTCTCGGACAAATCCCTCAATTGCTCCTTCAACTCCTCTAACTCCGCCGGGGCCATACAGTGAGGGGGATAGAAATGGGTTGACTATCGGGAAGGAGGTCTTTACCGAAATCTGTTTTCCTTTCGGGAGGAACTCCGAGAAGGTTAATTGGAAGGACATCAAGGAACTAATTTAGAAATTGAAGCGGAATCTATGGGAATGACCTTGGACTCGACATCCCTTACCCTCACAAGATGATAGAGACACCCCTTAGAGATCAACTTATGGGCTTTAATGCAAGAGATGAACCTATCAGTGACCACCACATCATGACTGTCCCACTCAAGGACTGGTTCATTTGGGAATTGGAATTTGACCCTACGGGTTCTACAATCAATAGAGGCATGTTATGCATGCAACCAATCCATCCTAAGTATGACATTAAAATCCACCATTTCCAACTCAACAAGATCACAAGGCAATATGTTATGCAAAATGAAAATAGGATAATTTCTATAAACCTTTCTAGCAACAACACATGCACCAATAGGAGTAGACACCTCATAAGACTCACACGATAATTCGGGCTCCACATTGAACTTTTTGGCAACAAAAGAAGTAATAAAAGAAAGAGTGGCATCCAGATCAATCAATGCATACACATTAAAATCAAAGACCTTTAACATACTGGCGATGACATTGGGAACCTCCTCAACCCCTTGCCTTGCTTGAATGCATAGAAAAAATTGTGCCTTGGAGAACCACCTTGATGACCACCTCTCCCTAAAGGAACCATATTTGTACCTTCTTGACAAACCTCCTTACCATTGTTGTGGTTACGAAGACAATCAATCATTTTGTGGCTCGCTTCTCCACATCCATAACATGCATTAGTGTCTTTCAAACATTGGCCCTCATGACCCCTACCACCTTTTGGACACATTGCATTTGGCACCATACCACCATTATCTTGGGCCCTTGGGTAGTCATTAGCAAACCCTCTATTAGAAGCATGAGAAGACCCTTGGCCTTGATGGAACCGACTACCCTTTCGACTTTGGAACTTTCCCTCAAAATGGGCCTTCTTGGCTTCATTAATCCTCTTTTTCCTTAGCTTTTCCTCCTCCATTTGTTCGACATAGGTCAACAAACAAGAAAAATCCATGTCACTAATCAACATGGAAGATAGGCATTGTTCACTCACCAAATCGTATACACCCATCACGAACTTGTTCATTCTAGACCTTAGGTCGGCAATCAAGTGGGGAGCATATTTAGAGAGTTGATTGAACTTGAGGAAATACTCCCTAACATTTGTAGACACTTGTTTCAAATTCATAAACTCCACCATCTTGGCCTCCCTAAGCTCAAGAGGCAAGAATTGATTAAGAAAAGCCGCCTTGAACTCCTCCCAAAGAACCACATTATTGATTCCCTTCTCCTCCTTACATTGATTAAACCATATTTGTGCTACCCCTTTGAGTTGGTGGGCTGCCAACTCCGCTTTCTCTTTTGATCTAACACTCATGATAGCCAATACCAGACCTCATTAAAGAACTCTTGAGGGTCCTCATCAACCTTAGACCGATAGAATTTTGGTGGCTTCATCCTCACGAAGTCTCTCACCCTAGAACCTGGGGTAGGAGTATGAGGGGCTAGGGCTCATTGATTGGCCATAGCTTGAGCTAGCTAAGTGAGAGCATCCCGGAGCTCACTATGAGCCAATTATTCCTCGGGTGTGCGGGCTCTCCTTCCTCTTGTGTTAGGAATGATCTAAACATGACAAAGAATATTCGTTAGAGGAAAACTCACCTAGCTTCTATAGAACAACAAAGATCAAGTAGAAGGGAACATTTTCTAAAACGTCTCATAGCCTCCTACTCATAGTTCTGGTGCACAACATGACCATTAATAGGACTCTAATCTACATAGTGTGTTGGATGGAGAGGACCATTAACAACCTAGTGCTCTAATACCAAGTTTGTCACGACCAAGCCTAGGGCCCAGACGTGACACGGTGAATGAGGGGAACTCAAAGGGACCCCAAATAACCCTCTTAACATATCATTACACATCATTCATAGCAGAAGCAATTAAACAACATAATTAGATTAGAAAAAAGAGCAAAAGGGGCTAAAGGGAAATTTTCATAACATAAAATTCAAAACTAGAGAGTCAAAACTCAATGCATAACTTGTCCAACAACACCTCTAAAGCTTAGGTATGAGCGGGGGCCAAGACAAGCAACCCGGCTCACCCTTATAGTCAATACACACATAAAAGAAAGATAGCCTTAGTACATAGTATGAGATCATAGATAGTGTCCATGGAATGGAGGACTCACTAACTAGCTTGAGAGAAATCGTACTAGCCACATGGAGGAAGATGCTCAAGTGGGGCTCCGGTTCCTATATGGTGACATCATGTAGGCATAGAGTATGCGTTATTATGTTTGAATATGCTAAATATGTAGGATGAAATGTAACAACAAAATAAGCAACATAGTCAAAATACATAAGCATAGGCAATGAAACGACCCCAAAAAGTGTCAAAAAATGTTCCTTAGAAGTGCCTGGAATTGTAATTTTCATATATCTCAAATCCATGCGTAATATCAAAAATCCAAATTTATATTCTTGTTCAGGGGCTCAAAATTAAGGGGAAAAGGGTATAATCACAATTTTAGAGCAACCGTTTAAAAATTCAAAATTCCCAAAATGCAAATTCCAAAGAGCTTTTCGCGCCCCTGGTGCGTGGCGCATAGTAGTGTTAAATTCTGTCAAGTTTTGACTTCGGTCCAAGACTTTTAATTCTTGGGCCTAAGTGTTCCCAAACATTTAATCATTTTCACCCTCATATCATTCTAAACATTCCCCAATACTCATTCAAACACTTAGCAAAATATTTTACTCCTAAAACTCAAGTCTCAAAACCTTTTCCGGATCTAAGGATTTCCTCTCAAGCTTCAAGTCTCAATCTCCAATTTTCATCAAGTTGATCTCTAAAGCTAAGGTATGTGAGTTTCTTTCATAGGTTTCTTTCATTCAAATTTGCATGATTTAAAGTGGATTTATTCATAGGTCTTATTCATTTTGAAATTCACTGCACACTATATTGGGTTTATGAAATTGTGACCGTTTTACTATGTTTGGAGCTATGAATCTAAGGTCTACAATGAGAATTGATGAAGGGTATTGATGTATATTGTTTGAGGGTGTTACCAAGTATCTATTAATGGCTTTACACTGACTTTTGTAGCATGATTTTACTCTTGAATTGCATGGTTTTATACTAGCATTACACATCCTCTAAGTGTTATATAAAATGTTCGGTTGTGGATTCTTGAGGAATTGAAGGTCCAATATAGGTCTTATGAGTTGAATGACTATATAATGATGAAATGATATGGTATGGTGATGAAAAGGAATGTATGTGTATGATGATGAAAGGAGTGTGTGTGTGTGTGTGTGTGTGTGTGTGTGTGTGTGTGTGTGTATAAGATATATATAGTTCGGTGGGTTATAGGCCTGGGTAACCTATCG
>JAOTQR010000086.1:4832745-4858916 GCA_025774065.1 Solanum ossicruentum
TTCCTATGCTAGACTGAATATATATATATATATATATTTATATATATTTAAAATTATTTGCTATGATATTTTTTTAAGGAAAATACTATTTTAAGTATACACTAATTTGTTGTGTTTAGAGAGTAAAGCTTTTTTTTTAGTGAGAAGTTTTTATAACCAATAAGTTGTAAAAAAGTGTATTTTAAATTTTACAATCAATCAAATAATATTTCATAAATTAAAACGAAAGAGCGACCTTTTTATTTTCTTCGTATCTATTGGACTATTATTATCACTATACTACTTGCACATACCATTTTGTTTCTTTTCATTGGTTTGGGAACATTTGGCCTATGCTTAGTTAGCTACCAATCATTTTTATTATCAATATTTTGTCATAGTTGACGTTTCTAATATTCACTCGATTCAACATATTTCATAAATTTATCTCAAGAAAAATAAATGTATAATGCGATAAGTCTTGTGTAGTTTTCATATTTTTTTTCTTTCATTCGATGTGAATTCTTCAATGTATAACATTCATATTGTTTCGATAACTTCGATATTTTACTTTGACTTGTCTTCGTCGCTCTAATAACATAATATTCAAGTATATTGTTGCAAGAGGGAGTTATTTATTCACTCATATACTCTATTTATAATTCTGTGTACTTACCATATTCTAAAGTTGAAGAATATATATGGAGGAAATTAAAGTCAACAAAATTATGGAAAAAATTTTGGAGCTTCTAAGAGAAGAAAAAGAAGACTTCGTTACGTGTAACGAGGTCAATGAAGTCAACAGAGAATATTTATAATGTCGTAATTTTTCTATATGGAGATAAGTCTTACTTACGTTTCGATCAAATTTAATAACTGTGAGTTAAATTTTATGATTATATTAAAAGGTTTATTGCATGGACAAAAATATTGTTAGAATTTCGAATCTATACAATAACATGTTCAGTGAAATATAATCTCATAAGTGGGATGTGGGAGAATAAAATATATGTAGAGCTTATTACTGCCTCATAGAGATAGAAAGATTGTTTCCGGAAGATCCTCGTCTAAAAAATATCAAACTCCAAAAGCGGAAGATATTAAATATGAAAAAAGAAAACCAACTAAAGTATAAAGCAAATGATAATATATAATTACAATAAAGGTAACAAATATATGCCGGACAAATACAATACGACTAATTCTTACTAATCTACTATATCACAAAGTCATACATCATCCTATCCTTACAAGCCTATTAACCTCGCAATATCCTTTCCTTTCTATCTAAAGTCATTGTAGATATCAAAATATTATAGGACTCTACAAGATAAGTTCTATTTTAGTCATAGTTTCTTGGAGGCTACTCAACCTTAAACCCTAATTCATGCCAATATAAAGGTTAGTATATTTTCTTGAAAAGACATCTCAAATATCCCATACAGAGATCAAAATATCTCTTAAAGAGGTCAAAATCATCCTATGTTCGAGAAGTACGCTACTAACAGCTCTCGAATAATGGAGAAATCTTATGAGAGAAGAATCAAGGGAGGAACAGATTTGTACCCACATTCTTTATCAAATAAAATTATGTTTTGTCATATTTTATTAGTGATTGAAAATTATTTTCTATTACTTTAAAAAAATATGTTGTAAACAGTCATGATCTCGGTGAGATGAAGTTTCGTCATATCCTGTCTGATCATCTCTCCATAATACCTTTTTTATCTACCTCTACTCCTCCGTGTAACCCCTAAATCTAACCTCTTGCACCTTCTAATATGAGTGTCGCTATTTCTTCACGGCACATGCTCTAATCATCGTAGTCACGCTTTCCTTGTCTTATTTGTCACAGCGGTCACCCCTCCCCCTCCCCAACTTCTTTTTGAATGGTATCATTGCTAATCTTATTAATCCTAATATGTCCACGGATCCATCTCAACATCCTCATCTTCACGACCTAACTTCTCGAATCTATAAACATTAAACTTTAACACCGTTTATGATAACTACTATATTATTATTTTGAGTCTGAATATTCATGCATGAAAATCATAGAGTAGACTAAAGACTCTTGAAATTCTCATTACGCGTTTTCCATCATTTCAGTTTGTTATTATTAATAATTATATTATTATTAATATTATTATTCAACTTCTTCCCATTTGTTTTATATCGTTTATTTCCAGCTTCATCCTATATTTTTTTTTTCTAAAGGATTTGTTTCATGTGACATGATTTGACATTTAGTCGTCGATCATCTTGTAATTTTTAATGTCTTGTTTGATATTTCTACTTGTTCAAATAAATATTCTTTAAAATAAATTAAACAAAATCTACATAATAGAAATTAATAACAAATAAATTTACTAATTCTATTGAATGATGAATTATATAAAAAATTATTAGCTACAATAATATAGTGGACAAGATGAGAGAAGCGAGACTGTAATTGTTTTTTGGCATGCGCAAAGAAGGAGTGCAAACACTCTTGTTAGGAGGTGCGAGAGCCTGAATTTAGGGATTACGGGTGGAGGTATACCAAAAAAGTACTGAGAAGAGGTGGTTAGACATGATATGACGCAATTTCATATCATCAAAGACATGACATTAGATAGAAATGAGTAGAAGTCGCCTAGTAGAATTGAAGGTTAGCAGGATATTAAGGATCAGATGATGTCTTGCGGCCTATGATATAGTAGATTAGTAGGATTAGTCGTATCTTTATATATTGTGTTGTCATTTTTCGTTATTTATTTGCTACTTTTATTGTATCTATAAAATTATTAATGACTTCATACTCTAGTCATTTTTTCATATATGGTATTTTCTGCTTTTTGGGGTTGAAATTTTTTTAGTTGAGAATCTTTTGGAAACATCTTGTCTCTATGAAATAGTGATAAGATTTGCATATATTTTACCCTCCTCATACTCTACATGTGAAATTTTACTGAATATCTTGTTATTGAATAATATAACGTCGAAGTTCATAGTTATTTTTTCCTATTAAGTGAAAGTCGTACATAGACCATTGATATATCAATTATCAAACTATTTGAATTATTCTACTTGTTCTTAATTAGCCTTGGTTCTTTAAAATCTATAGGCTAACTAATCCTAGTATTATTATTGCAATAAACCAAATTAGTTGTTTAGCAACTTAATCTTTTTTCTTTTTGTTAATTTGTTCATGTGACAAGATTAACATTTAGTTGTTTTGATTGTTAATCTTGCCACAATTTATTATGTATTGTTTAATATATTTGTACAAGTATTACTTAATACATTCAACCAACGATTAATATATATAAAAATGTGTGTTTTTGATCAATTTATATATGAAATATGTTATATTAAATATTTAGCAGTACAATAATATTAATAACCACCCCCCTAAAAAAATTTAAAGTAACAAGTACAAATCTAACATAACGCATGAATAATAAAATGATTTTGAAGAGTTAATATACTTCAATGAAATTTTTGATTATTTATCGTAAAAAAAAAACAATGACACATTTAGTGAAACTTTATAAGTGGAGTTTGGAAAAAGTCGTTTGAATCTACCTTACTCTTATTTTAGAAAGATAGAAATATCGTCTATAAATAATCCTCAACTGAAAAAAAGTAAATTTCAAGTAGTTAAAATTAAAGTAGATTAAGAAAATAATTCCAATTAAATGTGAAAAATAATATTAAAATTTTTTGTATTAAACCCTATACCTAACTAATTAATTAATTAAATAGTAACCATGTGATTGAGTTATTATTATTCTGTTGACTATTTGATGCTGTAATATGAGCAGAAACGTGGAAGCAGTAGCATCACTTCTTAAGTGACCAATAATTAATCAAATTTAATTAATTAAATCTTAATGCTTTCTTAATCATAATTAATTCATATACTACAACAGAAAGACTGACACTCTAATATTTTAAATTAGCAACTTCCTAATTGGAATACAATAATATTTTTAAAAATTCTTTGAATTTGAATTCTAACCCTAAAAAAGTCAATAAAAGGGAAATTTATAATTATGAAAAGTACAGCAAGAAGTGGAAAAGTCACTCAACATGACAAGAAAGTAAGAGTTTGATTGGTTCAAAATCAAGTCGATCCTAAAATTATAATTAAGATTATAATATTGAAATTGTAATTAGGATGAATAATTTTAGGTACGTTGTGTAAAGTTATCATGATTTTAGCTAATACCTTCTATTAAAATAGGTTTTAACTCAAACTATATATATATCAGAATACTTGTTCAATCCTTTCGATGGTAGAGCCAAGGAGGGTCCAAGAGTTCAGCTGACTCATATTCGATAAAATTTTTGATTATATGATATATGGTTAAAATGTTCTTTCTTTTTTCGTTTGTCTGCTTTATATTTTAAATTTCTTAATAAAAATTTTGATTTTGTGATACGTGACATGAAAAGTTTTATTGAAGAGAAGTTTAAATGTATAAAGTATTATCAAGTTGGATATTTGATTTATTGGCTGTTTGCTGGGGTCAATGTTCTCTATAGCAACTGTATTTTGAATATGACTTTTAGTCTAAATGTCTTAATAATTTTTAATGTTGTCATAATTATAATACCATAGCCATGGCATTTTGTTAGGTAAAGTCCTAATCAATGGATTAATGTCCTCATCTCTAAAACTCTTAAATTGACTAAGTCTTCTAATCTAACCACATATTACCCCCTACCCCACCCCACTCCCACACCCACCCACCCCAAGCTCCCACATTATCTATGTTTCAAGTTGACATAAGTGGAATAGAAAAATGAAAAATAAATGAGCAATGGTCGAGTTAGAATTATCGATAAGAGAGTTCAAAATTAATCTGAAAAAATAGTCATTCAAACTAGTAAAAGGGATTCGAATGAAAAAAGAAAATTAATTTTATTCTAATCATGTATAACTAATATAAAAGAGTTTTTATTTTATGTTTGAACCAAAAAACAAAAAAAGGAAATATAGCAAATCCATAAATACCTATATATATATATAATAACTAATGATGTTTTAATGGAAAACAATAAATATCCTGTCTTAAATTACCCTAAGACGTTTAATTTGGTATTAAAAAACTTCTTGAATTAGGCTATTTGCCAACCTCTTCAATTTGGGGCCTATTTAAGTTGACTTTGCTAACCTCTTTAAGCAAACCTAATTTACGTGTAGTAATTTCATGGTTGTCTTATTTGAACATTATTATTTAATTAATGCCTAATCTTTATTTTTTTAAAAAAATAGTAATAACAATTAAAGTAACAAATAACTAAAATTCAGGGAAAAAAATATAAAATTGAACTTCAGGTATATGTGCATGAACTTCAAGAGAAAAATGATTAAACTTTTGAAAACAATCAACGATTGAAGTTAGTGTTTGAACTTCAATCAGATGAAATTTGTCCAAAATTATAAGTTATCAAATCTAATTTTAGATATAACAAATTTGAAATTATTCCAAAATAACATAGACATGTAAACTTTTACAAATTAGTAGTGTCACTTAAATGGTGATTACAAAATCGAGTATCGATGCATTTCGACTAATTAGGGTTATATTATATGGTGTGAAATACAACAACAACATTACTCCAATGTCTCAAAGGCTATCGTCTATTGCGGGATAAAGGGGGTCGGCCGTACGCAGCCTGACCCCTATGTTTATAAATATAGTGCGACTGTTTTCGGATTATATGGTGTGAAATAAAATTAGAAAAAGGACAAAATCTGTACGGAAATGATCCTTAAAGAGTCGTAATCTGGGCCCCCACAAAGGGCGTGCAATTTGATCCAAAAGGAAAGCGCGTTAAATAGTGGGCTTCAGGCCCGTTACACTATTGGATGTGGGCTTTTCTGTAAGTCGGGCCCATTTGTAATTAAATTGGTAATAATTTTAAAAGGGGGGTTTCAATGTTCCTCATTTTACTAATTGACCCCTCAAACCTCATTTTTTCTCTAAATTCCATATTTCTTATTTAATATTTATTGTGTAAAAAGAAATGTATAATTTAACAAGAGGAACAACTTGTAATGGCCCAATCCACTAGTGATATTGTCAACTTTGGGATTATACCTCGTGTAACGCATTACTAATAGATAAGACATGTTTATTTATATACCAAACATTTTCTCTCTTGTGTTTTGTCGATATCGAAATTTCTACCTAAAAATGGATTGTTACGTCCAAAACTAACAATATCACTAGCGGGCTAGACCATTACACAACTTGTTGATATGATAAACACTTCTCACCTCCAACCCTAGGATTGTGAATTGAGTTAATAAGATAGCAAAAAAAGTGGAAGCTTCGAAGAAGAGAATAAATAACTAAGGTATAATTCAATTTAAGGATTATTATAGAATTTAGATAACGATATATAATCTGCGTGCATCTTGATTATTCAATTAATTACTTTTTTTTATGGCTCGAATAACTTAGTTCATCAATGCATATTAATAAAGGATCGTTTACTAAAATTCTATTTGGATGGGTTTATAAGTCAAAAATCATAAATTAATATTGTTAACTTAAAATTTTTACCTTATTTTTGTTGTTTTGGCCTAAAAAAATACTTTATTTTACTCAAATATTACAAGACAGCTTTAAAACTATTTTAATTTAAAATAACCTAAACAAAGTCAATATTCAAACGAGCTCTAAGTAGATTTTCTAGTCCAAAAGAAAATTGTGAGCCAGAATAGATTGATAGATATTTATTTAATTATAAAATATTTACTTAAAAATAAAAAAAAATTAATTAAAAAATATTATTAAGTATTTAAAAATTTCTACACTAAAAATAAAAAGATATCACATGAATTGGATATTTATTGGCCAAATTGTTTATCCCATTAGTTAAATATTAGTCCAAATTCCAAGTATCTACTAGAAAAAGGTACCAAAAAAATAAAAACAAATTAAAGGCAAAGATTGCGTTAATAAGTCTCCTTATTAATAATTTTTAAAATATATAAGACAAATTAATATAATTTAATTATATAAAAAAATCTTGCATATATTAACTTTATTAAGTATTACGTAAACTTATGGTCCATACTTAGCCGCCACTAATCTTCTAGATATTAATTATAATTTTTGTCTAATTCCACTAAACTTTGAATAAACGTGTTAAGAATGTAATTAGTTAAAAATGGAGACAAATAATATCTTAATCCTATCCAAGATCTTAATTATATTAAAAACAAGATTAATGCAAATCTTCTCACTCCACTCACTTGTTAACCACCTAATTATACGATATTAGTGATCCAATCACTCAAATTAGGAATGATAGTGAATTATAATTTTATAATTTATCCCCCAAGTTTTTTTTTTGTTTTTCTTTAGTTGGAAATGACTTAATGTATTGCCCCCTACCCTCCACCCCCTACCCCCGTAAAAAGAAGAAAAAAGAGGCAGGCCACGACGAGTGAAAAGTATTTTTCTGTTATTAGAGATTTCGAATTTGAGTTGCATAGTCGTCCCTCCCATCCCAAAAAAAGACAGGCCACCAGTAAGGATTGTGATAGGGATAACAAGCATTTTTTTGATACTAGAGATTTCGAATTTAAATTGCATAGTCGTATCCTGCCCCAAAAAAAGACAAGCCACCAACAAGAGTTGTGGCGAGTGATAAAAATTCTTCTGGTATTAGAGATTTCGAATTTGAGTAGCGTAGTCGCCCCCCAACCCCCACCACAAAAAAAAGATGGACTACTAATAAGGGATGTGGCGAGTGACAAGCATTTTTCCTGATATTAGAGATTTCGAATTTAAGTCACATAGTCACCTTTGTTAGAGAACATTTTATTTTAATATAGAATTTCTACAATACAAATTTAAATTTATTCGTCTCCAGTTATGAATATCAAACATCACGTAGAAAAAACAAATCATAGTTACTCTTACCTATTTCCTTATGTTGATAAATCATATCTTGTCATGGGGTTCATAATTAAGAAAATTAGACATTGATGACGAAATTAGTTGTCTTATTATTTTTTTGGTGAGGAAAACCTTTTAAAGCTAGGAATTTTGAAGAATAATTCTCTATTTGTCTTGTAAAATCACGTAAAAGTTGGAATAAAAGTTTGAAATTTTTTTTGGGTGATTATATTCTGTACGTCATATCATAAAAAGATATTATTCCCTATTACGTTTTTGTTTGTTGCTTATTTTTATTCAGTCAATATCTAATTGTCTACCTTAATATAATTTGCTAGCTTAAAAGAAAGTTAATTGAAAATAACAAAGAAGAAAAATAGAATATTTCCAAGAGTTACTTTGATCTTTCTTTCATAATATATTTAGGGTTGATTGCATAAATAATTTTCACGTAATTTATAACTAAAATACATTAAAGAGAGATTTTTTCGCATATTGTCACGTAATTTGTCACGAGTCCGGATCTCCGTGATACCATCTATTCTTCTTTGTGCGAGGCATCTTGTAGAGACTGTGTGAGATAGTTGTTTGTCATCCCAGCTGACTTCTTACTCCTATTTATGATTTTATTATATTCTAGAGACAATATCATTTAGTATTCGTGTTTCCTTTCGAATCTATTGTAAAATATTAGAAGCTTGTGCATGTGACAATCAAATTTTGGGGATTTTCAATTAAGATGACTTACTATTTGCAATTGAACCTTCATTTTATTATAATTCTGCATTTTTAACATTATAATTGGATTGTAGGTTAACTTGTCTTGGTGGAATAAGATGAGTACCATCACGCCCATTTTTAAGTCGTGACAGCCACATATAGTAATTAGGTCCCAATAATATTTTGCAAGTTGTAAGGAAGTTTCTCATGTAATTCTAAAAAAATTGTTTTTGTTGATTAAAATGACATTTTTATGATTGCAACATCATTTGGACTCATCTAGCCACATAAATAATTACTGGTTAACAATTTGATTATGATAGATATTTTATATTCACCTATCTTGGTAAATTTGGATAACATAATCCAAATTTATTTTAATATATAGTCATGCTACACAATATACTTAGTGAAATTTCATAAGTTGAATCACTCAATTTAATATCTTTGTCTCTTTTTTCATTTAAGAGTTTAAGAAAGTAAGCTTGCCATCTTTGTTTAATGAAAGTCTCATTCACCAACACCTCACCCTCCTCATCCTTGATATACTTTACTTGGTTCAAGTCGCGAGCTTTTCTCTCTTTCGTTCACGAGACTATACACTCTCTTGTCCCCGTCTTTTTTCACCCAGCTTAACATACAATTGTTCAAACGTTGTTGTCTTAGCACTCGTGACCGCTATCTTCGCTGTCTTATAGATATCCTTAAGCGTTTAATTTGTTTTTACCCTCATCCGTGCACTCTAATCACTTAGTATAAGCAATCTTCTTAGTTTTCGCTTTGCCTTGAACTTCTCCATTCTACCACCAATCACCTTGACATCCACCAAAGGTCCCCCTCAAAACCCCTGATACCACGATCGCCACTTTCCTAATATAAGCAGCATTAGTGTCCCACATGATGTTCACATCTCTGCTACTATGCTAAGCCCCCAAGCTAAACTTTTCCCCATGCATCTTTTGAGAAAGGGCAGGAGCTAGGCTTCCCCATCTAATCCTCAATTGGGCATAAATAGTTGTCTTTCTTTTAACCCTCTTAATTTCTAAATCCATCACTAGAAGTCTATATTTTCACTCGGAATAACCTTGCATTTTTTACAAAGGTTTCTATCATCCTTTCAATTGAACATCATTTCATAAATTGAACAAAAAAATATCTCATTATAGTGAACCATGAGTGTTAATTTTTTCTTAAAACAAAATTCGTACCTTAAATAAAAACATATTGACGAAAAAACGTAATACTTCTTTTTAGGCCAATCAAAGACTAGTATATATTCTATAGAAGCTTCCATTATACTCCTTGAAATGACCTTTCATTTTTTCTTAAAAGTACACATATTTACAAACGTATATATATGCACAAAATTTGAATACGTTAAATTAAATTTTCGACAAGAAATAATTCCCTCAGTGGCAAAACTAAGTATTTAGGGATTAAAAAAATACAATGGAAGGTAATATTCGAATTTAATCTATGATTTAAAGTAATTTTTTCGAGTCCTTTTAATATTTATTCATATATCTGATGGTCGACATACATGACGTGTTTTGTTTCATTCGCTTTTTCTCAATCATAACACAATATTCAAATTAATATAGTCAAACTATAAATCTTTCTATAAGATTCGTTCTCCATAATAATTTTACATTATATTAATAGTTTTGTAATCGATTTTTTATATTATATTATAATATATATTCTTTATAATAACATTTTACTATTGTAATAAAAAAATATCTAGAAATACACATCATTATGAAGCAAATTATTTGACGTATATATGTCATGCTCTGCGAAGATACCCTAAACGTAACCGGCACTCAGAGACTATTGCTAGTCCAAGCGAATCACTTGGCCTCATCACATTCCTTCATCTAAGCATTCTACTATCAACGGAAGATACAAAGGATAAAGAGGGCACATCATCGTCAATTCTCATTTTTACATATATATATATATATATATATATATATATATTATAAAAAAAAGAAGCTAGTACGAAGAACTAGCTCACAGTCTTACATAAACAATCGACTCTAGTCTATGAAGCCTCTATCACTATTAAGTGGGACCAATGACAGACCCATGACTACTTCAATCAAAATAAAGCTAGTCATTCTAACTCTAAGGCAAGATGAAAATGAACATAAGGGATTCCTCCGAAGTAAGGAAGGCTCACCAAATCAACTGAACGTATCCAATCCTCAACGGTGCGCCTGTTGGCGATCTCCAAGTCTTGTATCTATATCATGAAATGATGCAGTCCCAGAGGAGGACATCAGTACGTGGAATGTACTGGTATGTAAAATAGCTGAGTGAAACCTGAAACGGATAGAATAATATAACAATAACAATTAACTCAATATAGAGAGCAATCAACATGTCAAATGTATATCTAAAAAAAGAATAAAGAATAGACAAATGACTTACCACATCCCTTACCATATACCATTACCTCAACATCAGAGTACTATCAAGAGGGAATCCTAAATGGGAGTTTCTACAACCGATAATCACCCTCTATAGCCAGAAGTGATACAACGAAGAGATGTCGTTGTCATATCCGTCCAGTACCTTGCCGAGGTAAAGGACAAGTCTGTTAGGGATCCCAAAGGAGTCTATCAAGTCCTCTGTGGGACAAAAGAAATATCTGCTTTCACGGTCCAATCCTCTCCTACGCTGGTCACATAGTTAATGAGTACGAGTGAGACTCACTCTTACCCATTTCTGTGCTAATACTCCTCCCATGACTCAAGAAAGCTCATAGTCTGTCAAGGCCGGACTGTTATACAACCATTCCCCCTCTCAACCAGGGTCATCATCTCATCTATTATTCTATCAACTCAAAGAGTAGAACTATTCTTCAAACTAAGGTTCAATCCTCGTTTAATCCAATTAACACTAATTCCATCTACTTCAGTCATCAATAAGCTCATCTCAGTACTTAGAACTATCATTAGGGAACAATTGAATAGGCAAAACGATAGAGGTTATTTATAGAGACTCAAGAGACTATCAAGTTCTATAAATCTAGCATCATTCTCATGTCTCAATCTCAATCACAATCACATTCTCACTTAAGGCTCTAGACTCAATCCTACCTTCTTTCATGCAATCTTTAAGAAATAACAAATAGGGTTTATGCAATAATTCAGGTAAAACATTCAATTCAAGAAAATAAGTATATGATGATCATCAACATATGAAAATACAAGCAAATAGTATAATTTTCAAGAAAATATTCAAGAAATTATGTATATAGACTCAAGAAACCTTCAGTTCACAATCTAGACCACCTGGAGCACATGAGAGAATAACTTCATGTTTTTGTTTAGCCTTACATACCTGGGGTTTGAAGAATCCTAAATTTTCCTACACGAATTGGCCCTAGACTCAAAACCCTCCTCTCCTCTTCTTTTCCTTCTCTCAGAACATAGTTAGACTTAAGAAAATGGGGTTATAAAATCCTTTCGTACGAATCTAGACTTAAATACTCGTTTTGGGACTTAAGAATACATTCGAAAGGACGAAAATGCCCTTCCCAAAGTTAAAACGAAAAAAAATCACATTCTTGGCCACTGGTGCGCCTCGCGCACCAGCACATTCGGGCTGGTTTTCGCGAAATCAGTTTCCATCGAAGAAAATCAAAAAAAAAAAACAAGTGTGGTTCGCGTCCCAGGCACGTCGCGGCCTGGACGCGGAAGCCTCACTGTTTTGGCTCACTTTGGAAAAAATAATTCGGGTTTTTCACGTTAAAGTCGAGTCAAGACCATTTTTCGACTCGATTTTCCGCACTAATCGCAAATCTAATCTCGAATTTCTCATCAAAACTTTGAAAGACACATTGCGTGCACAATACGTTTTAGGGACATTTTGATAAATTATATGGACTGTTACAATATAAGTGAAAATGAAAGATTTTTTTGGATAAATTAAATTAATGACGTGAAGGGAAAGTTGAAGTAACATCAAGGGAATTTTCCAACTAATTAATAATTTGTGGGAAAAGGAGAAAAATAATGATTTATGACTAATAATAGTTTGGAAGCTTATAATATTGTACTGCCGACACGGCGAGAAACATACGATTATTTTCTCTCATTTCATTTTATGTGATATAATTTAATTAAGTATGAATAAATAATTAATTATTTTTTAAAAATAAATTTATGATCTTAAATATAATTCAGTATGTAGATTAGATTACTACAAACTTATGACATTTAAGGATAATTGAATTAGACCTATATAAATAACCAAATTTATAAATTAAAAAAAAAATCCTTTTTCCCTTAATTAATTACGCAATTCGATATGAGAGATTTTCTTTGACACCCTACCCGGTCCTTTAAAGAATGGTATAGCAATAGGAGGTCTTTATTTATTCTTTTACTATTTCACTTGGTGGTTGAAGCGTACATTAAAATTTTGATTAATTTCGGAACGCACACAACAAAATCTATTTAGAAATAGCGTTCTTAACATGATTTTTTTATATTTAAAACTTAAACGCGAGATCTCTAATTAACGATGAAGTAATTTCACCACGGCACCATAACTCATACTGCCGTAATAGGAGTTTTTTGTTACTTCACAAATTGAATACATATTCTAAATATTTGGAGCTTCATAATTAAAGAGAAATAATGGATTTTTTCTGTATTCAATACTAGTTTAGACAAACTGAATAATTTGTATTCATATTTTGTATTTATATTTAAAAATAATAAACAAATAACTACCACAAGTTATAAAGTCGATCAAAATTCATAAAATTTAAATTTTAATTTCGTTTTTATTTTTTTACACATTTGACGGAGTGAAGACTCATTACGCGTTTTCCCTCATATCATCAATTATTATTGTTTGAATTGTTCCTTATAATTTTTTACTTTTTCCATATTCAATTTCAACAACAACAACAATAATATATCCAATGAAATCCCATAAATGGAGTCTGAGGAGGGTAAATTGTACGCAAACCTTGTCATTACCTCATAAAAGTAGAGAGGTTGTTTCCGAGAGCCCTCGTCTCAAAAAAATCATTGCATATGTTTCAATAAAATCATTTTTGATAGAACATAATTTATCTTCAAAGTATAAGATTTTTCAACAAGTCATTTGATTGAGAAACGAATTATTTGAAAGTTATTATTTTAAAATTAATTTATAAAATAAAATCAATATTATAATTTTAAAATAATTAATTTCGAAATAAATTCATCATAATAATATGTGTGCATGTTGTGAGGAAATTTCTCATGTTATTTATTAAAGTTGCTTTTGTTGACAATAGTGATAGACTTTGTGAATTTGGATAACGATAACATTTATAATTATTTTGTTGATAAGATCAGAAATTATAGTGGCTGTTGATTCTTTGAATGTATATAAGATAAATTTTATTTTCAAAGAAATAATTTAAAAATTCATTATTAAAGAGATAAATCGTATTATCACGATCCAAAATTTGTGATCGTGTTAGGACCACGCAAGAACGTATATGCCAGCTATTTCAAACTGCATGGGTTGGGGCGATAATAGCAATAAGGTGTTGTTCTGTCCTAGTTGCATGGGTTTGACCGAGTTAGGCATGCCGACCCAATTAAGTTTGGAGAGTTATTGCCGCTTTCCTGATGAGTTCATGGCAGGGCGAAATCAGCCGATACGCTATTTGATCAGGCTGATCTCGGAATGAAAGAATGCCTTGAGACGCCGCACGGACGCACTGGTGCGCGCCAAGACTCTCGACATCTCAGTTTCGGTGCGCTCCTTTCGCCTGAAAGATAGGGCAGGGTTCGAAATGAGATATGAGATTCGAAATGAGATATGAGATTTGTTTATCGCTTCCTCTCATTTTGCCATTCAATTAGGAATACTTGAACGATCGATTCTTCTTTTTTCTCTTTCAAATTCGGGCGGTGGAGTGAGTGATTGGGTATCACGAACGGAGTTGAAAGCAATTTGTTTAAAGCAATGATGAAAAGCAAGCAAGTGCTTTCGCACTGCAGTGGTAGAACCGGACATAGTAGAATGAAAACAGTAATGAAACTGAAAGCAATTCAACTGTCATTTACATCATAAATTCAATTGAGAAATTATATAAAAAAAATTATCTGCTCAATCAAGGGATTTATAATTACAACTAAAAATTCACATCATTTGCTTCAATTATTCTACTCTAGCTCGTCAAATTTCATCACAATGTATTTAATGAAAAGAAATTTAGTGTGCTCAACTCTTTTTGTTCCCTTAGTTATAATTATACTTCAATTTTAGTCCTTAAAATATCTAATTAATATATTAATTTTGAATTAATTGAAATGTTTAATTTTTTTTAATTTTTATGCTCTTGTAAATTCATAAATTTATCATAATTATACATTCATAAGAGAATTTTCTAACAGATATCTTTTATTTCAAGGACTCAAACTCGAGACTTCGTAAATCATATATGTAATTGCTTAACCATTAATTCTTTCTTTTCCCTTTTTTTGGGGGGCAATATTATAATAAACTACGTTGTATTGCATATAATAATAAGTTTATTGTCTTTTAAGAAAAGAAAATTAAATAATAATAGATGAACTAGCTAGTTAGTTTACAAGTTATTGAAATAAAATAATTTTTTTTTAATTTATAAATCGTCAAAAGTCGTCGTAAATATTTGGAGCTTCTTAGAGAAAGAGGAGACTTCTTTTTTTTTATTATTATTATTAATATTTAACGAGGTCAATAAAGTCAAGAAATGCTAAATTAAAAAAAATATATAATACGTAGTAGTACTATAACAATTATTATAACAATAATTATTTTATTTCTTGTATATATATCATGTAATTTATTTATTTTTTAAGCTTATTTGTACTATCTTTGAATATATTCTTTTGATAGCTGATTTTTTTGACTTTTTATTCTTCTTATTTTGAAAAAAGAAAGTCCCTTCATGCATGAATAAATATTTTTATTATGACAAAATATATAATTGTCGTGGAGTTGTAGTACTTGGCAAAGACTTTCTCACATTCACTTAATTATAATTATTTTATATATAAAATGTTATATTTTATAATAATAATTATTCCATCTCCCCTCCAAATTCTTATATCCATTAAAATAATAATTGTAGCCATGCAATTTCTATTTTTCCACGTTAATTGAGTTATTAATATTTTATAAGCAATTTGATGCTTTAATTTTAATGTCGACGTGGTGATATTAAGGTCACTTCTTTTAAGTAAGAAAAAAATTTAATTAAAGAAATTTTAAAGAATGTTTATAAGATTACGACATCTAGAGTCTTTTGTGAATAATTTGGAATTTATTGTTCAATTTTATATATAAAATATGATATTATCGCCTAACGTTTGTAATAACTTATTCATATTTTTGTAAAATTTTTAATTTACTAAATAAAGATTTTGTTCATGATTAAAAGGTTCATGAGTTATTTCCATCAATTTCGGATGGAGTCAAAGATTTACTATTTTTTGACTTTGGGATACGATGGAATAAAGCAAAATGACTCTTTAAACTCTCTGCGCAGTTAGTCAATGCAATTTTCGACGCTCATCATGGGTCATACGGAAACAGTCGCCCTAAACATAGGAGTCAGGCTGTATACGTCCGACCCTCTCCTTACCCCGCAATGGGTGGGAGCCTTTGAAGCATTGAGGTAATGTTGTTGTTGTTGTTATTGTTATTAAAAGGTTCATAAGTTATGAGAGAAATAAAAAGACGATCATTACAAATTTAGTCATTATTAGAGGTATTAATAATAACAGCTTGGATTTTTATTTAGTATTTAATTTGTTGGGGTTAAAACTCTATTGCGACCTTATGAATGTGACGTATCACCAAAGATTACAGTGAAGTTGTATGTACTTTTATGTTTTTAATTAGGAGTCTCGTAGGTTCAAGTCTAGAATATGAAGTTGTTTTTGTGGAGAGTGTTTTAATCCTTTGTATGAAATTTTTTATACAAATCTTCAGAACAGATATTGAATATCGGACGGAGAAAAAGAAAGAGAGAATGTGACCTTAGTGTCAATATATTATTTTTATTATGATTTACATGATTATAATACCATAGATATATTAGTATTTGTTAGGTTAATCTTAATCAAATCGAAAAATGATCTCATCTAAAACAATCCAAATGATAATTCTTCTCTTCTTCTAATAAAAGTTGACATAATTGTTGGAATAATAAGAAAGTAGACAAAAAAATCTCAGTAGATATGAAAGGAACTTAAAGAAAAAGAAAATCAATATCCATGGCCATAAGGGTCCGTAACTGTTTTGAGGTTCAACTAATTTGAATTCACACTAAAAGGTTTCGTTATAGGAGATAAAAGTCTTTACTCAATGCTCAAATTTAAAACGGCTGATTAAAAATGAAAGAATACTTATCACTTCACCACAATCTTTACTTTGAAAATATGGACAAAATTTAAATATGATCCTGAGAAAGATACATTCATAAACTAGCCCACAGATTTAGATGCATACAATGGGCCTATTTAAACCACTGATATTTGATGTAGACTCAAAACAAGTGGAAACCATGAAGATTATTCCTATTGAACTTGTCAATCAAATTTGTCGCAAGACTCATAATGGCCAATTTCACGAAAACCTCACTCTATTCTGAATGGTCATAATGTTCATCTCAATAAACGATAATTTAATGTTATATCTTATGAGGTCAATATCAGTACACAACAACATATCCAGTGAAATCCAACAAGTAAAATTTGGAAAGGATAAAATGTTCACAGATGTCTATCTCATAGGGGTAGAGGAACTGTTTCCAGAAAACCCTAGACAATATCAGGACACAATAATGTCTATAATGGATTCAAAGAAAGAAAAGTTCACTTTCTTTATGTGCATTACAAGTTTTTGAGTCACAAATCATATAGTATATGTGTTTGTCAAATGCCCAAAATTGGGTATGATACAATGGAGGCATTTGCCTAATCTGTTTTGGTGGATTTTCATGAACAAATTGGCATACATTGAACTCTACAAAAACAAATCTGAATTCTAAAGAACCCTTTTAGGGACATTAACTTGTTGATTATCCTCACCGCGACAGCGCCCTTGTATTAAACACAATCTCAAGGTCTTCTATCTGTCTCTATTTGGCAAGTTGAACTTCATCAAAATTCACATTGTCATGTTGCATTGTATGTTGGTATAAATCCTTTGGCATGTTGGCTCTCCATTTCTAGAGTCATCAGCGATTTTTGTCGTTGATACCTATTCCTCTTTGCAGCTAATGCTGGTAAGACGAATTTCGGAAGGTGAAGAAGTGTAGAGATTAGTTCACAAACAGATTAGACAACAGTGCAGCTGAAAATTTAAACTATAGTAGAAGGCCGTAATGCTTAGACTCTTAGAAAAGGTCAATGGGGCGTATCAGATCCTCCGAAAATAATGCACTTTTGAGGATCCGATATGGTGCAAGCAACACTTATGAAGAGTCCAAACAACATAGCACTGATCATCCACCATATCCAATAGAAAAACAGACAATTTCATGTTAAGGAAAGTAAATCAAACATCAAGCTACTTTCGGAAACTTACAGGCACAAGACAAAAATATAGATGATTGTGAACTTGTTATACCAACAATTTTAGCAACAGGTAAAGTTGATAATGAGCGTTTCTTTAAGAATATGATGATTCATAACATTTCACATCTCATATGCCACAAAACCAACTTAAAGCTCTATCATCGGCCATAAACCAGAAGAGATACTACCACAATATGTTACCAAAGGTCAACCGATTATGGGGGACGAATGGTGCCATAACATGAGAACAATATATGGACATATTTACACAAGTATATCACACAAGTATATCATGGACATTCTATGGCAATAACATCTATGACTATGATATAGCAACAAAGAAAAATCATATCGAAATTATTACACTAGAAAGTAGAATTCAGTAGGGTGTTTTTTTTGGAAAATCTTGTTAAACCTGTGTGAATGCAATTTTTACAATTTTTTAGACATGATGGTGGAGAATAATGTTATCTTTGATCTCAAAGAAAGAATGCTATGGAAAGTATAACAAGCTGTAATCTCCCAGAAATCACTTACACATCATCTCGTGTGGCAGACCAAAGTCATAATCATTCTGCCTCCTCTTGTAGCAAACGTATGCCACCAACAATACCACGCAAATAAACACTACACATGATATTCCAATTGCAACTTTACCAGCAGTAGAGAGACCATTTTTACTCCAGAATAGCGGACAATCGGGCAATGTAGGTCCGCCACACAACCCTTTATTACCAGAGAGGCTGTGGAAGCAAATCGCTTTCAGTTAGAAATCAGTGAAAAGCTTAATAGATGAAGGAAGAAGCAAAATATAAAACTCACAGAATCATCAGTGTCGATAAATTTTTTTTATAAACAAAACAGAAAACACTGGGGACACCACCATGACAACTATATTATAGACATTTTTCAGAAGACTTCAAAGATTACAATAACCTGCTTTTTTCGTGTTTTACATTTCCTACACTACGAGTTTAAGGGACAATGGAGTTGAATGTAAAGCAGGTGAAACAAGCTACTTCTCCCACCCTAGAAGGCACCATCTGCTATTAAATGATTTTCGTTAAAGCATCGATACAAGTGAGATGTCCATGAAAAGGAAGGAGGGAGAGATGTCTAGTCATCTTAAACCTGTGATTTATCGTTCATTATACTAAAGTAAGGCAAAACCTACAGCGGAAGTTCTAATTGCGAAGCCAAGCCATACCAGTCATCTCACAACCTCCTATCAATCCATTCAAGTGAAACCAAAAGTCCTCCGTCTTTCCAAGTAAATTTTTCCTGCTTTCCCCAGATTTTTCCCTACTTCTATTATTTTAAATAATATTTATAGGTTATCTATTCAGCAAAAGTTAAGTCTATAAGCATCCACACACCTTGGGGCATATCTCATTTGCTAATAAGAGACTCGGCTTAGCTTTTGCTTTTTGCAGTCGGGATTTTAAATGCCATGTAACAACTACTTTTACTAAGCTTCGGTCCCAGACAAGTTGCAGTCAACTATATGAATCCTCACCGACGATGTTTCTCCATTTAAAAGTCAGGTAAAATGTCTGGAGATAAATTGACAACTATGACTTATGAATACATGGGAATACACTATCACTTACACTTAACTATTTCCAACCACCAAGTTATTTCATTCAGAACATAACAAACTATGACAAGCCAGCCTATCCTACCAATAACCTATATGTGAGGACGAGCATATACCTGCTTTGCAAAGTGGGATTCCGGAATCTGTTAAGCTCTCAGTTATATACACTACTATATCTACTTTGTGTTGTTCTAAGCCGCTCTAGCGTCACTTTTACCTTACCATGGTGAACCAAACCAGGATTCTTCAAAAACACCATATGCATACTAGACAAATAATTGTTATCACAAGTGAACTCTGAACTATGGACATGCTCAGATGGGGCAACGGCTTGGATGGCTTATGCTCAGTCAAAGCCAACTATCAACTCATGAGCTCTAATAAAGCTCTAATTGATCTGTGGCTTTGGAAGCTTGTCTGGAAGGTGAAAATGCCTCGCAAGATCAGTGCCTTCTGCTCATTAGCCTTAAAAGATGTCTGTCGGCCTCAAGATAGTCTCAAAAGAAGGAAACTCCACCAACCTAACAGATGCTACATGTGCCTTAACAGTTCAGAATCAGTGAATCATCTATTCTTACATTGCCCAGTTGCTTCAGAGATCTGGTCTATGTACCTATCCCTCTTTGGCCTACAGTGGGTGATACCCTCTAGTATCAGAGAGATTATTGTTAGGTGGAACTTCTGGTTATTTGATAAATCTATCAAAAGAATCTGGTCTAAGGTTCCAGCTCCCATTTTGTGGTGCTTATGGATAGGAGAATCAAAGATGATTATCACTCTTGTTTTTTACTTGAAGCGAAGATTCAAAAATTACAAATCCACCAACGGAAGAACATCTAATCTACTTAAGGAAGAACTTTAGCCAGAAAATAGAGAATGACATACTCAATAGCTCCACCATGGACCCCAATGGAAAGAAGTTCCTCGGGCACTTGGCCTTCTAATTCATTACCATTCAAAAACCTGAGTAAATTACAGCGTAACTGTTAGAACAAAGTAGAAACTAACTGGTATGAAATAAATTTCTCTTGTCTGAATGAATCCGAGTGATTTATAACCCAAATACTTATCTTGCTTTCTACAACAAGTCAACAACCATGAAATAAGCAACTGGTACCTCACAAAGATTGAAATATGCAACAACAAATCCATGAATACATTATTGAGAGCAAGAATGAAGCTTACACAATCTGCAAGGTTGAAGAAGCTAGACTGTCTGGTAGGGGTCCAGTAAATTTGTTATTTGATAAATCCCTGCACAAAAGATTTTCAATAATGAATTGCAAGCTTCAGGTTTCCCAAGAACATGATGGCAAACCAGTTTAACAGAAAGTTTTAGCCATTCAAAAGAGAGCAAGAAGGTAGAATACCGCCAACATATCCTCTAAACTACTGAGTAGTTATGCATTTGGTTTTTAGGCTGTAGCCTATTCTTTAACAAGAATATCAATAATAGAGGAGAGTTTGGACCAGAAAAATCTGGAAGGATCAATATTCAGGACTCCAATGACATTCAACAATTTATGTATGTGGACTTGATAAATTTCATAGTTCTAAGATGCAAACAGCAGACGATTTCAAGTAAACAAAGATATGATAAAGAACACAGTCCTGATATCTGGTCTTACAGTTTCACAAGAGACTTTTGACCCAATCCCCATGGTAGAGAACCTCCCAAAGAATTAGAACTTAAGTTCCTGCAATGCAAAAGAGTAAGAGAAGGTAAAATAACTATTTGCAAAGGCCACATTAGCAAGGTAACAAACAGTAAAAGTGCATAAAAAGAAATTGGTGCAACTTAAATAATCCAATCAAAAGAATTATTCATCAGGACACCATAATGAGTATAAGCAAATACTATATATTTTCGTACTGCAAGCAATTTTTGTTGAATGCCTCTTTAATTTTAAACATTTTTAACGGAAATAAGTAAGTCTAGATTTTATGCAAGAGGATTAATGTGTGAAATTCAGGTATCTGAGAGGAAAATTGTTAAAGAGGTGAGAAATTGACAGTTGATACTTACAAGCTTACCAAATTAGACAAGAGCCCAATTTGGTCGCTGATATATCCCTTTAAGCCTTGGCTTCCAAGATCTCTGAAAGATAAGAACATAAAGAATCAAGAAGGATGTACATTAATTATCCGCTTGAATTAAACAACTGAAAGCCGAGGGTCATTCATTACGGAAAAAGAGATCTGTTCTTTCCTTTTCGACACACAAATCAAAATTAAAGATTACGTCGTTTGTCAAGTTAGAAGTGAGATCAGTAGGATATGAAAGAAGAATGCCGTCTTAGAGAAGCTGGAGCAATGGAAATTTCACACTTCAATAAGCCAGCTACAGTGGTTTCTAAGCCATTGTGTAATAATGGATCTGAAATCTACATCAATTCCTAACACTTCTTAACACCCCAACCCAAATGCCTCAGCCTCACCATGGAACTTCAAAAATAACTTTCATGCAATTGAGCATTTAAGCATAATTCGAACTTTCATGAAGTTGAGTATTGAAGCACGATTCGGAGCAATGTCTGAAATGTCTTCTTGAGGTAAGACGAATAGCACTACAGTATTAGTAATAACCAAAAGGGCAGCAGCTGGGCATACACCTTTTAACCCAGGTACTCATGCAGCAAGTTGTTCATTTTTCATTCAAGTCAATTTTTCTTTCTATGTTTCATTGTTCACAACAGAGATATTGGTGATTTACTTGGGCAATGGCTGCTCCAAACGACTCCTTCCACTTCTAATTATGCTCTGAAATTTGATATTGCAACTAGAAGTTATTGATTCATTTATCAATCTTCTACATTAGTTTTCTAGCTATCCCTAATGTTCTGAACACAAACAACCACTTTACACATTGTTATCATCTCACCTATGACGTGCCTATCGCCACATGTTAGTACAATGGACAAATCTAGCAGTAAAGTTACAACCTCAATTCAAGATATCCAAACATTCAAAGCAGGTTAGACACTAACAATTAGCTCACATATTCTCCGCTCAACGTACAGCAGACAGAAAAGAATCACTTACATTTGGGATATCACAAGCGATCCGTTCTTAGTGGAATGACATGTAACACCTTCCCAAGCATCCCAAGTAGTAGGAGCACAAGGATCACCATTCCACCCCATTCTATCCGGTACTTTAAGCGACTCCTTCAATGCTTTCATAGCAACAACTACAAACACAGGTAAAATCTCACAACTAACAGAATTACCAAATACACAAAACTACAACGAGTTCTCGAAACAAACTAAATCTCGGTATACCTTGTGCAGGAAGAGTCTTGAGATCAGGTGGAATAATAGCATAATTCTCAAGCCCACATATCACAGGAGCACCAACAACTGGCACAAGCCTCACACTCAACTCAGTATTACTCAAATTCTTAACAACATAATTAAAATCATAAGCTGCAAAACTTCCAACTTCCTTGAATATATCAACTCTACTCACATTCTCACCATTCACTACAACATCAAACACCCTTTTACCTGCTTTATTCACACTAACATCAATTTCAGCAAAATGAAACCATAACAAGTAATCCAATTTCGCGTCGACGGTTAACAGATACTCCAAGAATTCACCTCCTTCACCTATTACAGTCACAGCAGATTGGTACAATTTCAAAGGAAAATAATTTGGTGCTCTATCTACATTTACAACATTTTTTATAGCAGAAATGGCTTTAACAGTAGCTCCAGTTGTTCTTCCCGCAACCTTAGACCGGAAATCGGAATCCGATTGCCATGACCGGCCGAACCGGTCAGTGTCATTGCTAAAACCGGGTCCCCATTGATTCGACCCGCTAGAAAATCTACCATAATTCACCAAAATTGAAGTGTCATTGGCTAGATAAGAAGCTGGATCAATTTGGGTAAGTTCAAGAGAAGCTATAACTGGTGAATCAGTGGCAATACTGTAAAAACAAAGATTAGCTTCATCATCGGAAACTGTAAAAAACAGATCGGAATACGCGCCGGCGCGTGAGATAGTTTCATGCCAAGGTGACCTCCATTGAAAGACAACATTACCCTGAACGGAAACATCAAAAGACGGGGAGTGTGATTTTCCGTCGTAATTATCATAAACAGTAAACGTCCGGAGCTGGTACCGGCCGGAAGACAAATTGGGGATCACATAACAGTTCTTCTTTCCAGATGAAATGGGGAAATAACGAAGGGTTTTCTCCTGTGTGTGCTGAAAGTGAAGAGGTTCCGATACAACGGAAGTTACGCCGCCGGTGAAGTACCGGTCGGAAACCCATGTAGTATTGAATATATCAGTTGAATTTGAGAGACCCCCACAATCAATATGCAAAGAATAATCTGAAAAAAGTGGAAAAAACAGAGTGAAACAGAGGAAATCAGCAAGTTAGTTAAAAACTGAGAAATGAAGAAGATGAAGAATGTAATAGAAAAGTTTATAGTTTACTTACTGTAAGGATAGTGAAGAGAGGTGGAAGAAGGGAGAAAAGGGGAGAGACAAAAGAAGATGATGATGAAGAAGGAGGAGGGCAAAGAATACATGGTGTAATAGGGAAGAGAGAGAGATTGTTGGTTCTTTGTACATAAGAAAAGTTATGGTGATTGCATGGTGGTGAGGGTGGGAGTGGGATAGGGTGTGGGGGATGGGGTTGCGAGATTGGCGGGGTAGTGTAGGAGAGAGTGTCTATGGAGGGAGGTTGACGATGACTGGTTTTGCTGTGATGAAGTTAAGCCAAGATTGATGCTTTGATTTTCTTGACTTTTTGGGGACTTGGAGGAGAGAGACAAAGCATAGTTGAGCACAATTGAGTCGTCGAGCATCTATCACAAATAATTTTTTTAAATTATAAAATAGGAGTAAAATCTATCTTATTTTATTTTAAAAATTTGAAGAAATATCATGAACGATATTATAATTTGATAATAATATTTGAATTGCTTTAATAAGTCTGTAAGTGAGATATTTATCATTATATTCAATCCTTCTTAAATCTTACTTATATAATTATTGATGAGGAGGAGCAGAAGGAGAGTGAATACGATGAGTGGGTGGTGGGGTTTGGAGGTATTATAGAGAGTAAAGATAGTTCGATTGATTCAAATTTGTGCTTTATAAATTTTACGTGATAAAGAATATTTTTCATATATAATTTTTATTTTTCAATTTTAAATTTCAAAACTCGAAAGTAGTGATTGAGTGATTCTAATGCATACTAACATCATCTAAATGTGGTATATATTTAAGAAACTTGAGTCGGAAAGTAACTATATGTATATTCAAAGGTCGAAAGTAAAATTTGATCAAGTATTGTACTTCAGAATTTAATAATTGACTATATTTAAAACTTAGTTATTAACATTTAAAGTCAATACATGACAATTTCAAATTCATAAATAAGAAGTTACAAATAGTTTTTATGAATAAACTAACTTTTTGTTTTATGTCAATTTCACGTCATGTACATCAACGGTTGCATGTAAAAGAGTTTAATTTCTAGAATTGAGCTAAGAATATGGTTACGTGGACCATAGGTAAAGAATTAAATTGAGGTGGTTGAAATTAGTACAACAACAAAATATTCAGTGAAATCTTACAAGTGAAGTCTAAAGAGGGTAGAATATATACATATCTTACCACTACCTTATAGAAGTAGATACTATTTTCTGGAAATTCTCATCTCAAAACCCATAAGCAAAAAGAACTAGATATGACAAAAAGGAAAGAGAAGGTAACAAAAAGAGCGACTAATACATGACAGTATGTAAATATGATAGAAGGTGATTGAAATTAGTAATTACAAAATTTATTATGATAAAATACAAATTATATTGCCTGCTTAATTTGATACTTGCATATTTATAATGTGATCTCATTGGATTAATTGTATTAGTTTAGAGTATTAAAATACACAAACGGCTTTTGATAAGATAGTGAAATACTCCCTCTCTTTATTTTTATTTATCACTATTTCGTTTTTCGAAGTCTACTTGATTAAACTTCAAAGATAAATTAAAATAGTTAAACTTAATATTTGAAATCTAAAATTTAGATAATTAAAAACTATACAAAAAGTGTTATGAAGAGAAAATACTCCCTCCATCCCAAATTAATTAAATTTTTTAAACTTTTTTCAAGGTTCAAAATAGTTAAATTTTTCAAAGTTCAATATGAATGTTTGAAACTTTTTTCATATTTGCCCTTTCATTTATTGAACTTTTATATTTTCTAGAAAATAAATTACACTATATATTTATGATTTTACAAAGGACAATAGTGAAAAAATATGGTATAAAGTTTATCTTTTAATATTTTTTTAAACATGTATGCATTATCTAATAAATTCAGTTAATATGAGACAGATGAAATACATCTTAAATTATTTGA
>JAOTQR010000086.1:4894722-4905779 GCA_025774065.1 Solanum ossicruentum
AATCCGTGAGGGCTTGGCCCAAAGCGGACAATATCATACTAATGCGGGGTTGGGTGCGGGCGCATGCGGTCCCTACACTTGATATGCTCCTTATTGTACATTTTTTCTTGGATTCCGAGTGATTGTAGAATACTTAACGCATTGATTATCCGATATATAGAAGCGTTTATTATTATAAAAAGAATAAAAGTGCTGAATAAATAGTAAAATTATCTTTGTATAACATGTAGCTCATGTGTGTTTAAGTCGTAAAATTAACCGTTGACATATGTCATGACATGCTCCCTATAATATACAACTCATAGAATATTGTTATTTTCGAACCCTACGTGAATTTGAAATTTGTTGTTTTTAATGTTCTGTGTAACAAAAAAAGTGTGTTGGAATATATATGTTGAAAATCTTTGGCATGTGTTAAAAGACTCCAAAAAATTAGGCAGAGTGTCAGAGAGCCCTTTGTGTCTGATTCTTGAAATACATTATGGCATACAGGAAGAAGGCACTTATAGGATAGCAAATAATGGCCCATGTACAAATTTTGACACTTGGATTCATCTAGCTGTTTTACAACAGAGGTAGGATATATTATTAATCATATATAAGGCTGTCCCATTAAATAGTCTCTCTACGTCTATGAGGTAATGGTAAGGTCTGCATATAGTCCCATTAAATAGTCTCTCTACGTCTATGTGGTAATGGTAAGGTCTGCATATATTCTATCCTCTCCAGACCTCATTTGTGGGATTCCATAAGATATATTATTGTTTGTATATATATACACTGAAAATGTAATAAAGTACTGTCAAAATCACCACCAAGATATCAATAATGATAACTCAGTATAATTTCACGAGTAAAACATACAACAACAACATTACCCCAGTGCCTCAAAGGCTCCAGCCCACTGCAGGGTAAGGGGGGGGGGGTTTGGATGTACGCAGCCTGATCCCTATGTTTAAAAACATAGCGCGAATGTTTCCGGATGACCAATGAAGAGCGTCGAAAGTTGCATTGGCTAACTGTTACTTCACAATTGAAAGAAGCACAGACAGTTTAAAGAGTCATTTTGCTTTATTCCATCATACCCCAAAGCCAAAAAATAGTGAATCTTTGGCTCCATTCGAGATTGATGAAAAATTCATGAGTGAAACGTAAAACATATAATATTACAGTCGATAACACCAAGTAAGAATTGGAGGAGGTGGTGTTACAATCAACTATGGTGTTAGTTTAACTGCTATAAGGGACTTAAAATAAATTGTTATTTGAAACTCTTCAAAAATATTATTGGATGTGTGCTGAATCCTCCAAACATGATGTATATTTAGAGATTTAGATATGAGTACGATAATATTTTTCATAATAAAAGAGTAGTATTAAAATGTCATAGTTGAAATTAGACCTATGAGCTAAAATTAACTTTTAATCTCTTTACCAACTACACTATTAACACCTTAGATAGAACGGTATGGAGGTGCGTATTAGGTAGAAGGGTAGTAGGTTTAGTAGAGGTAGGAGGATGTCTTACCTCATGATATAGTAGAATTATAAGGTTAGTTGTGCCATTATATATTGTGTTGTTATTGACTGTCATTTATTTTGCTACTCGTATTTCTACCATAGTTGTTTTTGTATCTAGTATGTGTTAAGGGTCTTCCGGAAGCAAACTCTCTATCTCTATAAGATAGTGGTAATGCCTACGTATATTTTACCCTCCCGATGAATTTCACTAAATATGTTATTATTGTACCAACTGCACTAAAACATATAAAATGGATTCAAAATCTTACATATTATCAGTATATATAAGTTAAATAATATCGAAAACCTTGATTTATTTTTCCCTTAACATGTTGACAGACTACTAGACATAGGTGACTAGTGATATGTAGTATTCAAATTTCAATCATGCCTATACAATAAATTACACTAAAAATGGACCCTCCTATAATTCAAACATTAATTATTAGTAGCTCTTCAGATACATGCATATTAAATATCATCCTACCTGTATTTATCTCCTAGTTTCCAACAGAACATGTTCATAGGATCAGTATATATTAATCCTAATCAATTCTACTTGGAAATTATAAACCTGTCCAAGGAATATAATCTTCATGTAGTAAAAAAAGAAAAAAAATCAAGTATGAATATTGATGTATGAAGCAGCGGCAAAGTCAGCATTTTTGTCGAATACAATAATTGATATATATCAAAATATCTATATTTAACCTATATATTCGAAAAAAAATTCTAACAAAAGGTGGATTTTCATTTGACCATCCATGGGTAAATGTAATTCCCCAATATAAAGTAATCTCCTAACAATATCAGATAAACAACTACTACTCATTTTTCAATTATTCAACCATTTTATATTTACCATATTTGGTTTTTCTCTATTCATTAATACATATATCTAATCATGATATAAAATATTCAGATCATAGAGAGGGATGAAGAGTTACTGAGATGCGATGTTAAGATGAATGTGGAATTATATCAAATTAAATAAAATTTAATTAAAATTATTATATTCATTAGAAGGTGCAATTGCCTTGCCTTGAGAATAAAGTGAACAAGAAAATCGATTGAGATAGTTTGAACATGTTTTGCATTGACCTAGAGAAGTACCGATCTATAGGTGTTAGACCGCGGTAAGTGAAGCTATTAGACGGAAATAAGATCGACTTAAAATCACACGAAAGAAAAGATCTATAAATGTTTGATATCAAACTATCAATGCAGACTTAGCTAAAGATAAGACATAATGAAATAAAAAGATTCATACAAATGATGACTATTAATTGAAAATATGTTCTAGACGTTACTACTCCCTCTATTTCAATTTAAGTGGCACTTTTCGTTTTTCAAGAGTTAAATAGTTTATATTTAACCAAGAATTTGCAGAAGGAATCTTAAATTTTTTTGAAATAAAATTTATATATTTCTAAACTACATAAAAAGTACTATAAATCACAACAATTGATAATTCAAAATATTTTTAAAAATATATGAAAATTTTGACGATCAAAGATAGATTGATTTGAATCTCGAACGCTGAAAGGCACCACATGAACTTTGACTGAGGGAGTGTGTATATATATATATATATATATGCAGATAAGTGCCTTGGAGAGATTGAAATAGTAATGAAGCAGCACAAAGTATAAAAGAAGATTTCTAACATGCACAAACCAACTGAGCAGGCAAACAGCAAACTTGCATAGCAAATAGCAGTAATAAATCTTATGTACAAGGTTAACTAAGCAAGATCGTTCAACGAACGATCTAGCACAAAAACGCCTTAACGTGCCTTTTGAGGCATTACCGTGCTTTGGTGACAAAACAGTAAAGTTGCATCAAGTAACAGTTTCCGGTAACTTGCAGTAGACATAGTTTTACCACAAGCTTGACAAAATTCTGATGCTTAAGGATTAGCAGTCTCGACATGAGCATTCGATGAATTGTGGTCTCAACCATTTTGCTCTGCGGAATCAAAACCATACTTGTTCCCGCCCCAGGCAATGTAACTGTCCTGTGATCCAAACTCCTACAGAAATTTGATGTTGAAATCACAATTATGCAGAATACAAGAACAATGACATTAACAAAGAAGCGACAAACCTTATACAAATTAATCACTCCCTCCGTTTTAATATGCTTGTCTTACTTTTCTTTTTAGTCCATTTAAAAAGAAAAAGTCTCGTTTTTTTGAGGGCAACAGTTTGATTATAGGGCATTTAGTGTGTCAAGTCAAAACTAAACAAACAAATTGAAATAACGGAACTATGTAAAATGTTAATGTAGATACAAGATTTAACTTACAAGTTGACTAAGGCGGAAATCAGGTGGTGTGTCAATCTCTATGTTGGCTGGATCAGAAACGAACTGTTGGCACTCCTCCAAATCCTTCTTCAGATCTTCGGGTCCTAAATGAGCATAATCAGCAAGACTAGGTTTAAATTTCTGCACTTTGTCATTTTCGCTTCCATCTCTATTTGGAGACTGGCTCGCGAGGAGATCATCACATAAGGATAGCCCTTCTACGAGTTGTTGAGAATCTAGCAAATATTGTGACTCGCTGTCCCACCATTTCGGGTCATCACCAGTCTCCGCCTCAACTTTTGTCCCAGTTTCATCAATTTGATACTCAATGTCTTGGTCTTGATTCTCAGTCTGTTCAGGAAGAGCTCTCAAGTCATCTTGTACGTAATCCTCCACCGCATGATACTGATGCAACGCAAGAAGAGATGTAGTAAAAAGGCCAGGATGTATAGATATTTTTTTATCATTGATAAGCATGATATTAGGTGTAACAAGTTTCCCTTCTGTGCTTACATAATATCTAGTACCGACAACGATGCTACATCCAGTTTAATCCCATAAGTGGGGTCTCAAGAGGGTAGTGTGTACGCAACCTTACCCCCACCCTGTGAAGGTAGAGAGGTTGTTTCCAATAGTAATGTCCCGTACCGACCCAGTGTTGTCAAAGGCGTGCTTAAGCCTTGACGCAACACTCAAAACATGTTGCTTTTTATTTGCACCGGGTGTCCGAGTCTCTTAGAATCCCGACAAATCCCGAGAGTGCACAGGCCCTCAATAAGGAGTTTTCCGCAGGTGCACCACAATTAATTCACGTTTTACCTAACGCTCAAAACATGTTGAGCATTTTGCATTGGTTAATGTCCACTTCAGTGTCATCATCAAGGTTTTAATACATACTTGCCAATAAACCTCTTCTAAAGAGGCGACACTAAATAATTCATATTTCACTTTATCGTAAAATTTATTTGATTTTTTAATTCAAATATCTGTCATTCATGCTTAAAATTATTAGTCTTGGACTAAACATGTATCTCTATATTTTTTTCTCCCTTAGCACCTTTTTTCATTGAAGTCCATGCTTTATTTGTGTTTAAAGCTCCAATAGACCTTAGAGCTTTTTTACGCTTCTTGTTTTTGATGACATTGCACAGACCAAAAGAAAATGATGTTTCACAATATGAACAAATGCACTACTACTAATCATATATGGAGAAACTTTACTAAATTAATTTATTTTTATGTAAAATTAACATTGATCAACAACATTACATTATGTGATACCTGGTTAACGGGACTGATGTTAGAAGCAGCAATTTGCTGTCTTGCATCCGTACTTGAAGACAGTCTCTCACCACGAGGGGGTTCAGGAGTCACAGACTTCGGTGTATGTGGATCTGCTTTAGCAACCAGACATTCGGAATCCTCGGGGAAATCTTGTTCATTCCTTTCACCCTGCTTCACTTGCTGCTGTTGATAAAATACTTTAGACACGACGTATTCCCCTTCTCTTTCATCTTCCCCAGTTCCTAGGTGATACTGATGCATCACCCAGTTTGTCTTCTCGGCTTTCCCACCCTTAAAGGGGCTTATATAAAGAACCATAATCTTCTTACACCCTCTTTGAATTCCATCTAAGTTAACAGGTTTTGTGCGACCAGTCTTATGCCAACGGACATCGCCAGAATTATCACCATGTATTTTCCTACGCTTACGTGTTCCTGTATTATAAGCCTTAATTGCTCGGTGAAAGAAGTGTGAGACACTTCCATCCTGCTTAACACCTACATAACTTGTTTCAGTAAAGACAAAGATCCATAAATCAAAAAACAGAAAGTGCAAGAACGATAAAAGGATCATTTTTTCAATACCTGGTAAATTTTGAGGATGGGTATAGCAGATTCCATCATCCTCGTCAACAGTCGGAATGAACTCATCTATAAAAGGATGGGGATTCCAATCACCACCTTCGACTTTTCCAAGTAAGTGCCAAATAATCTCTTGATCAGTTGGATCAAATTTTACACCTCTTGGCAATCCTGGCCAGTCATGGCTAACCTGGAAAGACCAACTTTAATGTTTCAGTTAAAGGTACCATAGCTACTGATTCTCTTTGTTTCGTTTAACTTCCATTCAAATTATTTATCGCGTAGCAACAAGAATACTCATAAACAGTCCATAGAAAGATATTCAATGAATAGATTAACAGGGAGAAGTAAAGTTCATGTGACAAAATTCTTACGTCATTATTGTCAATGATAAACTGGCACTTAGGGCAAGCTTTTGTAGGGTTGCTCTTCCAATTCACTGCTCCAGGATCACCTGATGCGCTCTTAATTTTTGTTGCAATCCTCCTACTGTCAACTAACCATGATGGCCTGCAAGGTATAACCAAGATCACTTTTTGTCCTTGTTTTCTGAACAAAAACATACCCGGCCAGTATAGTCCGACAAAGTGGGTACTAGGGAGGTTAGAGGGTATACTGTCCTTACCCCTACCTCAGAGGTAGAAAGGTGGCTCCCGATAGACCCTCGAACAGACCAGAAAAAGAAGTAACAAAAGTACAAGAAACAAGGATAATAACAAAACCAGCACATAGTACCAGAACGGTAACTACAATAAAAACAATACGGAAATCGAGGTACAACAAAGAACAGATAGTAACCGAAATCAAAGGACAAGAAACTATTGGAGCAATACTACGACTACTAATATAAACGGACAACAAGTTTTATCCTTGTTTTCTCATCCCAGTAAGAACAGTCAACGAGGTAAGCCAAGTGGAATGCATCATTCATTGTGTGAATTTTCTCATCTTTTAGATATACAAGGCGGCTTCCGCCTCCCGGATCTACCAACTGAAGATTAACGTGTCTTAGAGTAATATGTATGCTTTTCTTTTAACTGTTATTCCCTATATGTAACATTACACTAGAAATCTAGATCTCTGATACAGTGAGAGAATATTAACTTATTCTAAGACAGAGATATATCAACTTTTTCGAACAATCTAATGGTCATCAAAAGTATAAAGCTTCAATTGTGTTAAATCATTATTGGATGTAAAAAGCTATTCGAAATCCATTAGCTATTTCAGAACACCTGCAGCACTTATCTGCAAAAAGGCGAATTTAATAGCAAATGGGAAAAAGAGCAACAATAGAATTTGCACAGGCAATCCATCTCAATGATATCCAACTAATTGAGGTTAAGGTTTAGCCATATTGAGTCTTCTAGCATGTTGAGAGATTTTTAGGCTAGTATAAGATGTAAAGAATCACTAGTGTTCGAAAAAACCAAACTACTGAACATCGAAATGATCAGGACCAAGTGCCATGAAATGGAGAATATTTGTGTAAGTAGACCCTCTGCCTGGGGATTGAGCCTTTGAAGCAAGCTGTTGTTATATTTGATTAAACTATTTAGGGTGAATTCATGTTCCTAAATTCGCAAACATCAAACTGGAAAATTCATCTTGTTTTCCACAATAAGCATAAGACAAGGTCAGTAGTTTAGTTCTCTTACTTTGAGCATATTAAATATCCTTATTAATATGGGCCTCCCATGCTTAGCCCTCTTCGGGTATTCCACTAAGAACCAATACCGCAACATGAAGATCCCTACCTCAGTCAACCAAGGAAACCCCTTCGAACTGATTCAAAAGGAAATTCTACCACTCTTAAAGCATCACTAATTGGTCAGTTGTGAATTTTTAAGCAAAAAATCCAAGCCAAAACATCTGCTCATCGAAAGTCAATAACAAATACAACTTTATCTATTCATCATAATCACAACTTTAAGTCATTCCTTGAATTAGAGAACCCCAAAAAAAAGTAACGAGCCAGACCTCACTCGATCAAGTACACCACTTCAAACCCATTCACCAAAAGGAAACATCAAAACCCACTACCACTCTTAGAGCATCATTCACTGGTCGAGTTCGAGCTTTTCAGAAAAACGAACTTCAAAATCCATCATTGAATCAAGCCAAAATATCTTCTCATAGAAACTCAACAGATGAATTCAGCTTTATCTGTTCATCAATATCGCTACTTCAAGTCATCCCTTGACTTCAAACCCCAGTAAAACAAGGTAAACAGCCAGAACTCACTCAACCAAAAAAATCTGTTCAAGCCCATTCACACAGGAAAAAAGAAGAAACCTTTGAACCTACTAGAAAGAACCAACGAGAGGTCAATTTTGACTAAAAGTAACTCAAACCAACCATTGTAGTAAACCTCACAAAGCAACAACATACCCAGTGTAATCTCACAAGTGGATTCTAGGGAAGGTGGTTTGTACCCAATCGCAGCCCTATCTACGAAAGTAGAGACGGTAAACCTAGCATACCAACCCTAGAAAAACCCAACACACAAATCCAACTTCACACACTACCCAAAATGACAACTTGAGTCATCCCTTGACCTCTAGACTTAACATATATTAGTAAAAAATCCAATCTTGGTTCATATCAGTTTACTGAGTACCAGATTATGTCAATAAAAATTGGCAGATACAAACCCAGGAAATACTTTATCAGACGTAAATCACCACTCATTGGTCAATCGAGCTTTTCAGCAAAAAGAACTCCAAAATAATCACTGAATCAAACACCTGCTCAGAGAAACTCAACAGACAAATACAACTTTACCTAGCAAAGCAACCACAACAACAGCATATCCAATGTAATCCTACAAGAGGAGTCCCGGGAGGGTATAACAACCCCAGAAAAGCCCAACACACAAATTCCAACTTCACCCACTACCCAAAATCACAACTTGAGTCATCCCTTGACTTCAAGATTCAACATACATTAGTAAAAATCCAATCTTTTTCATATCAATAAACTGATTATCAGATTATGTAAATAAAAATTGAACCTTCACCAGATATAAAGCCAATCACATCACTCATTGGTCGATTCCGAGCTTTACAGCAAAAAGAACTCCAAAATACACTGAATCAAGCCAAAACATCTGCTCACAGAAACTCAACAGACAAATACAACTTTACCTAGCACAGCAACAACAACAACAACAACATACAAAGTGTAACCTCACAAGCAAGGTCTCGGAAGGGTGATGTGTACACAGTCTTACCCCTACCTTGTGACTGTAGAGAGGCTAAACCTAGCATACCAACCCCCATAAAAACCCAACACACAAATTCCAACTTCACCCACAACCCAAAATCACAACTTGAGTCATCCCTTGACTTCAAGATTCATCATACATTAGTAAAAATCCAATCTTTTTCATATCAATAAACTGATTATCAGATTTTGTAAATAAAAATTGAAACTTTAGCACAGATAAATCCAAGAAAAACACAAATAGAGACAAAAAGGGAGTCAAAAGTGAAAGAGAGAATCTGCATACCGAGCCATTGAAGAATGATGTGATCAAATAGCATCAAAACCCTTTGCTGATCTTTTTTTTTTTTTTTTGCCTTTTTGGGTATCTTAGAATGTCACAAAAAGTACAGTCTTAGTGGTTTCTTTGTAGTTACCCACATTTTTATTCATTTATTTTATTTTACAAAAACGTGTTTTCCTTTTGGATGTGATGATGAATTGATGACTAAAACAGTGACAAGAAAAGACCGCAAAGAGCCAAGACCTCTTCTTTTTAATGTATGTATTAAATAAAATGTGTAAACTATATCATCTTTATATAATTAATTTTATATAATATAATATATTAATTATCTCATGACTAATCGTATATTATTTGTGTAATTCTAATTAGCTATTAACACTCATGAGAACACAAAATAATGGTTATTGACCCAAAAAAGAAAAAGAAGAAAATGGATCCTTCAAAATAATGTCTAGAGCCTTCACTGAGTTAGGCTAATGTGCTTTGCTCGAAGTTCATATTGAAACTTATCGGTTAAGACGTTGCATTCTGTTAATCTAATTTTGTTTGAGTGGCTTGGTCTTTGACAAGAACATCTCTTTCTTTGCTTTAATCCTAAAGTTCATTAGATCATGACATGGTAATCTAAGCCTTCCTTCTTTTGGTCTGTTTGTATTAGCTTATGCTTTATTATAGGTAGTTATTCTTTCGTTTTTATTTAGTTTGAATATAAGTTATGATAGAATACCTTATGTTTAGATTAATAATGATAAAATAAATTATGTTGAGATTATTTCTTATTTGGGTCTTTGGTTTGTTACATAAATTTTAAGAATATTTTGTTTGTTTACAAAATTCCCTTCACTTTATTAGTTTTTTTATGCATTTTCTTTGATAACTTTAGTTATTTAATATTCATTTTTAAAATAAATCTTTCATTTTATATGGTTTAAATATTTTTATGTGTGCATGGTATGCACATAAAAATAAAATTTTCTTCTTATTTAATTTTAATATAGAACTTTTATTTTTAAGTTTGTTAAAATAATTTTTTTATGAAAAATTAAAATAAATAAGAAATAAGAATTAGCCAAGAAAAATTATATTATATAATGTAATTTTTTAATAGAAAAATATGAAGAAATACCATAAAAATAAGGAGTGAAGATTGTGAATGTTATTATATGTTGTATTAAAAAATAATGTAAATGTACATAAATATTTAAAATGAGATATAAAATGGTTTAAAAGGATACATTTGTCATTTATACTTGTTATCCTGTTATAAGTTATCCCGAGATTAATATACCCCTAAGAAGAGGAATAATTTATCCCGGTACTATTTATTAATCTAGGATAAGTTATCCCGAATTTTCCTTCCAAATATCAATTTAAGGGCTACTATATTTTTATCTCGGGATTAGATGCTCTTATCCTTCATATCGATGACCCCTTAGTTTTTTCAAGAGTACTTTTTTTTTAATTTGTGGTCATGTCTGAATTTGATAATCAAATTGATTAGATTTGAAAAAACTGATTAGTTTCTAAGAGATATTTTACTTCCACCCACAAAATTTCAATTTTTTCAAATAAAATGCATTTCTGAAATACAATTTAAAATTTCAAAAATCGTACTTCATAAAGTCAAATTTTTATATTCAAAATATATGATCAAATAAAAGTAAACAAATGAATACTTAATAGTGTGATTTTGTAATAATCATTCATAAATTTGTGAATGTTAATGTTGAAAGTAAATAATTAATTATACTACTTATCTACGTTACGTTAGAATAAGAATAAGAATAAGAATAATATATACAATCCTACTTAGAATAGGATTAGAAATAGTAATAATATATGAGATCCTACTT
>JAOTQR010000086.1:4905879-4922311 GCA_025774065.1 Solanum ossicruentum
TAATATATACAATCCTACTTAGAATAGGATTAGAAATAGTAATAATATATGAGATCCTACTTGGAAAAGGATTGTATCGTAGTATCCTAGTTGAAAAAGGAGCCTAATATAATATCTATAAATAGGATCTCAATGTAATAATGTAGACAACAACTCAATAATAGTTTTCTTCTCATATTTTCCAACAACTAACCATTATAAAGAAATAAAAAGTGTGTAATTTCAATTAATTAAAATAATCATATATTGTTAAAAACATATTTAGATTATTATATTATATAATAAATATCTATTAGGTATATTCTTTTAAGAGTTAACAATTCTGATCGGAGACCAAATCATATTTAATTTTGAGTTATAATAGGTGGAAAATAAAATTACCTTTCCACCCCTTTCTCCTGTCCTCCTTTCATTCGACGTTTTTCGCGAAAATCGTCTTCGGCGCCAAATCATGTCCGGCAAATCGCGGAACTTTCGCCGTCGCGGCGGCGACGACGACGGCGACGATGAAGAAACCGTTGCCATTAAGACCACCAACGGCACCGCCTCTAAACCTACAACCACCTCAACCGCTTCCGCCACCAAACCCAAAAAGAAAAGTCTACTTAGTTTCGCCGACGACGAAGATCCCGACGACACTCCGTTCACTCGTCCTTCCTCCAAACCCTCATCCGCTTCTACACGAATCAACAAACCCTCTTCATCATCTTCTTCGCACAAGCTTACTTCTGGAAAAGACCGAATTACCCCTAAACCTCCTTCATTCACCTCCAATGTACAACCCCAAGCTGGTACTTACACTAAGGAAACCCTTCTTGAGCTCCAGAAGAACACCAGAACCTTAGTTGGTTCTCGCTCTGCTAAACCCAAGCCCGCACCCGAACCTGCGCCCAGGACCGGGCCCGTTGAACCAGTTATAGTCTTGAAAGGGCTTGTGAAACCATCTAGTGTAAGTACCCAAACTCAGCAAAATGGGCAAGAGAGTGAAGATGAAGAAATGGGTGTTGCTCAAAAGGATTTGAGGAAGAAAGATGATGTTGGGTCAGTGATACCTGATAAGATGACTATAGATGCAATAAGGGCTAAGAGGGAGAGGCTACGTCAAGCTCGGCCCGCGGCGCAGGACTTTATATCATTGGATGAAGGGGGTAATCATGGTGAAGCTGAGGGGTTGAGTGATGAGGAGCCGGAGTTTCAGCAGAGAATTGGATTCTATGGGGAGAAAATTGGTAGTGGGAGAAGGGGTGTGTTTGAGGATTTTGAGGATAAGGCAATGCAGAAAGATGGTGGATTTCGTAGTGATGATGTTGATGAGGAAGATGAGGAGGATAAAATGTGGGAGGAAGAGCAGGTTAGGAAGGGGTTAGGGAAAAGGTTAGATGATGGTTCTAATAGAGGAGTGATGAGTAGTGCTGTTAGCAGTACAGCTGCAGTTCAGAAGGCGAATTTCGGATTTTCAGCTGCAGGGGCTACTAGTGTATATTCCTCAGTGCAGAGTATTGGTGTTGCTGATGGTCCTACTATTGGAGGAGGAGTGGTTGGAAGCTTGCCTAGTTTGGATGCATTGTCAATTTCGATGAAGGCTGAGGTTGCTAAGAAAGCCTTGTATGAGAGTATGGGAAGACTCAAAGTAAGTGATAGATTAAGTCTTAAGTGTATCTTTGTGGCACTTCAGTTTTCTATGTTAACATATCCAGCCTGCTAGCAATATTTTCATCTTAATAATCACTAAAAATGATTAATTTGTCATAGTTGAGTATTGTATGCCGCCTGCAAATCTTTTTCTTTATCCTAGCTTGGAATTGAGTCAATTGACTATGCTTGAGAAGTTTACATTGGTGAAGAATAACCAACACAATAATGAAAAATTGCAAACTCTTATGTGTTTTTGTGAATGCCAATTCTGAAGATTAGAAATAGTTTGAGACATTTGATAAATGGAGTTTGGAGTCTTTCATGTTATGAGCTCTTGAGGGCAGAAAGAACATTTATGCAAAAACTTTTTTTTCCCTTTTTCCTAACATTCTGTTGAATAATCATGGAAGCATTGGTCATGGTATTCTACAATGCTAGATTGTTACTGTCCTGAGGTTAGCTTTTGTGTGTGATGTTGTTCATTTCCTGTGCATTCTTGTAAATTGTATTTCATTTGTCGTCTTTCCTTTGTCCCGGCTAAAGAAGTCTATTTTGGATCACGGGCCCTTCAGTGTCCATTTACTTTAGTGGGGTTTTCATGATTGTTAAGACTTTGAAACAGTTTATGGTACTTGTACAGAAAACCATTGCTAGTCTGGTTTAGGTTCATGGAAATATGGTGCCTTGTAATTAGTGCATTGGCTTTAGGAATGTAAACTGAAAGCAATAGATGTATTTTCGAAAGGGAGGGATGCACATGTGGGCAATTTTATGTCAAGTTGGAAATTGCATTTATGATATCTTCTTCTCCCTATTTTTCTAATATATGGTGCAGTATGTGACCATCATTTTAGCGTTTTCGTTCGACCTTTAGAACTTCTATATATCGCTCGAAGAATTACAGTGTAAAATGTGGACGTACACATGTATATCTTTCTCCATATATTTGTGGCAACTTAATAGGATGTGTTGCACTCCAAAGATTATAATGGATACATAGACTAACTATATTATTTTTCATTTTCCTTGTCAGGAATCTCATGGCCGAACTGTGGCATCGTTGCACAAGACTGAAGAAAATTTATCTGCCTCATTGGCGAAAGTCACTGCACTGGAAAATTCTTTGTCTGCTGCTGGTGAGAAGTACATGTTTATGCAAAAGCTTCGCGACTATGTTTCTGTTTTATGTGCACTTTTGCAGGTATGATTTTCAGATTATGAGCGGCATATTATGTATTTCCATATATATTCTGGTGCTGCTGTTGCAGTATTTGTTATACGAGCACGACAGTCTTTCATTTTTAAGTTTTCGGCAATTATATTGAGAAAAGATGATATCGGAGTGGAAAACACTGCAGGATCAGTACAAAAGACTAAATGGCTTTGTATGAAGACTTACTATTTTTGGTGTAAAGAGGAGGGTATGGAGGATGCTGGACAGATCTTAGATTTTTTTTCTTACTTGTAAGCTTAGTAGCAGCAATTCTTACGTCTGTTTTTGTTGGGCTACTTATGTAAATCTTTTTGTTGGTTGCCAGCGTTCCCTCATTGCTGAAGAATACAACTTTACCTTTATCAAAAAAAAAAAAAAAGAGATGATGTAGGAGTGTGACAAGCACAGATGCACTTGTAGTTGTGAATAATATCAGTTACTGGGTAGGGTGACAAGCACAGTTGCTCTTTCAGAAATTGGTCTTTTAAGGTGGTTCCTGCAGAGTCTGATCCATTTAGTTGTTCAGTGTTAAGACATAGCTTTACACATGCTTAAGCCCTTAAACTAGGTGTATTTTAGTATGGGTGCTTTGCCTTACTTAAAACAACTTTCCTATGCAGTGTGCCAAGGCATAAAGCATGTGTGTTGGGTCAAATGATGTCATGACCCGTTCTCTAAATAAGTCATGACTGACAACCTGATTCCTTCACTTAACCGAATGAACCAGCTTGATTGTTCTAACCTGTACTTTCATATCACATACCCCTCGTGCATTTAAAATAAGTAACTTAACTCTTTGTTCAAAAACTCTTATTCAAACAATTCTTGAAATAATCCAAAAAAATGAAATTTGTAATAACTGGAAAGTACTGTAAACAATACCCAGTATGTGATCAACCATAATCCAACAAAAAAAAAATCACATCTGTGAACCCTCTACTGGAGCACCAAGGGAAATGCACAAGACATAGAGTTCAGGTCTAATCCCCAAAATAAATGCTGGATAAACCAATTAATGCATAAAATTGTGTTACTAAACGAGAAGAAACTCCACAATCAAGATCGTAGCTCACCAAATCAAATTTTGGAATAAAGCAACCTAACTTGTAGTCTGCCCACCTATGAAACCTACATCTACATTGATATAGTTCAAGTGTAGGTTCCACAAAGAGAATGTCAGTACACTACTGGCGCTACTCAATGAGTCTCAGCATTCTCCTCCCTCAAGTCAGAACGATATTTTGAATACAAATGTGTGGGGTGATGAATGGATTGGAGAGGAAACAAGTCGTAATGTATCGCAAAGTATTGTACATTAGTGAAGTAGAAAAGCAATCACCCAGAACTTATAGGTTAGTGCATTAGTACTTCCTTTGCAATTTTGTTTGGGTTGTCCCAGTCGACTGAACTTTCTTATGCCCAGCTGTGGCGATTATTAGCCACGCTGATTACTGTTTCTCTCTTTCGTGGCCACTAATACAGTATCATACTATGTTTAGGTGAAAAGTAGTGGACTTTTGAACTCTCTGAAGTTAGACTTTTTGGTGGGATTATAGGGTCAAAGAACCTAGGGGAACCGTTTGAAATTTTGTAGATGAAAAAAAAAACTAGAGTCTGTTTGTTTGACATTTTGCAAATCTTAGTTTGGAAAGCTCTAATTTTGAGTTTTTGCAGAAAGTTTTTGTTTGAGTTGTCCAGGAGAACTAGATCCTCTGTGCTAACTATTATGGGTATTCAAATCCTTACAGGATAAAGGCCCCTTCATTGAGGAACTTGAATACCAGATGCAGAAACTTCATGAAGAACGAGCAGCCGCTATCTTAGAAAGAAGAGCTGCTGATAATGATGATGAAATGAAGGAACTTGAAGCTGCTGTAAGTGCTGCAAGACAAGTTCTAAATAGAGGTGGGAGCAACGCAGCAACAATAGAAGCTGCCACAGCTGCTGCTCTGGCTTCAACAGCAGCAATGAGGAAAGGAGGGGACTTACCTGTAGAGCTAGATGAATTTGGTAGAGATGTGAATCTGCAGAAACGGATGGATTCAACAAGAAGGGCAGAGGCTCGGAAACGAAGGAGAGTTAAAAATGATGTTAAAAGAATGTCAGCTATGAAATCTGATAGCTCGTATCAGAAAATAGAAGGAGAATCTAGCACCGACGAAAGTGACTCTGAGAGTACTGCATATCAATCAAACCGTGATCAATTGCTTCAGGTTTCTGAGCAGATTCTTGCTGATGCAGACGAGGAATACTCTAAACTGTCTGTGGTTGTTGAAAAGTTTGACAGATGGAAGAAAGATTATGCTTCGAGCTATCGTGATGCATATATGTCACTTAGTATACCTGTTATTTTTTCACCCTATGTGAGACTAGAGCTTCTGAAGTGGGATCCACTACATGAAAACATAGACTTTATGGATATGAACTGGTATGTTCACTCAACTAGTTTAATAAATTATTTTCAAGGATTATGATCTCAACCCTTTCCTTTCCAAGATTGGTCCTTTTGCAAATAGGAGTGTCGTGGCTTTATACTGTGGTTACAGCGGGCCCAAGTGTGTACTTGCCAATAATGATAATATAATTCTTGATGATCATGTGTATTTTGTTTAACTTGACGAAGTATTAGCTAGGATTGTGTACCAGGCCAACCGATCATGAAAACTAGCCATTAATGCTTCGTTTCATCTTTCGTGTGTTCATATTACTTATTCCTTGAGATTCAATTCTATTGCCAACTAAATATTGTGTTATTCCAGGCACAATTCTCTATTCAATTATGGGATGCCTCCAGAAGGTGAAACCGAAATAAGTGCTGATGATACTGATGCCAATCTTATTCCTCAGTTGGTGGAGAAGCTTGCAATACCCATTCTACATAACCAGTTAGCTAAACGCTGGGATATGCTAAGCACCAGTGAAACAAAGTGTGCTGTCTCTGCCATGCGATTGGTGTTGAGATATGGCCCTTTTTCTGGCTCAGCCCTCAGCAATCTGGTTGCTGTGCTTCGTGATCGCCTAGGTGATGCTGTGGCTAGTTTGAAGGTGTGTTCTTATCCCTGGAGGCCCAAATTGTGTATGAATTTTTAAGACAGAATGTAATGTTACTGAAAAGTTTAGGTTTCTAAGCATCCAAGTGGAACAATTACTGGAAATAAGTTTTCCTAGCAAAGTCCGAAGAAATTAGGAATAGTAAAATGGGGAGAACTGGGGTAGGATTGGGACTTTATCTTTCTTCATCTTTTGTTGGTAGTGAAGTCATCAGTTTATGATGTGAAAAGGGATAAGAGGCCCCTATGGATTCAATAGAGTTCTTTAATGTCCTTTTATTTAGTACTATAGGTAAATGCTCCTAGCCATCTTTGTATGCTGGTTTAGTTTAAACTGGATTGCTCACTTTCATCGTCTGAACTGCTTTTGCAGGTCCCAACTTGGGACACCTTTGTTTTGAGGGCTGTACCTGATGCAGCACGAGTTGCTGCTTATAGGTTTGGCGTGTCTATTCGTTTGATCAGGAACATATGCTTGTTCCATGAGATCTTTGCTATGCCTGTCCTTGAAGAGCTGGTTCTTGATCAACTCTTAAGTGGAAAGATTCTTCCTCATCTTCGAAGCATTCAATCAAACATTCATGATGCTGTAACAAGAACTGAAAGAGTTGTCACTTCACTTCACGGTGTCTGGGCTGGCCCCAAAGTCACAGGAGATTGCAGGTACAGTTAATTTGAGTACGATATTTTAGTTGACATTCCATGTTCTATCTAGTTACTTTGAGTAAATTCCATCTTTAGATCCCTACCTAACTTCAAAGTAATATTTTTGGCTTCATGTTAACATGCTAACTTGCCATATATTTGTTGGTGTGTGATATGAGTAGTAGAAAGGTTTAAAGGAAATAGAAAGATTTTAATACCTTTAGCCCCGGACCCACACCCCCTCACACAGCGACAAAATTTTTGGGGTTAAGTATGGGTTTTGGAATCCAACTTTTGAAAGTTCATTGAAACAACTTTATTTAAAAAAAAAAAAAAACTTTTGAAAGTTCATATTCCATGAAGCAAAACTTGTTGCACCACTACCAGATAAAACTTATATGCTTGTGAAAACACTGAACTCTAAAACTTCCAAGAAACTCGTCGACCTCTGCTTTTGGAATCCAACTTTTTCATTAGTATATAAGTTTTATCTGATGGTATTGACCATCATGGCATATGCTCCATGGTGAAGTTCAAAAGGCAGAGAGCTTATGTAAGAGAAAAAAGGCGGGTTTACTGTCATGGTGTTTGTTGCTATTGCTGTGTCATTTGCTGGTATTTTGATCCCAAAGGTCATATAAATGAATGGTAAAAAAAGGAAAGGTGGATCATTGTAGATTCTTGGGGAGAAAAGAGAGCGCTTGAGATGAAAACCCCTTTGCTTGTTGCACCCAAGGGCATGGCTAGTCGTCAATCAAGCGGATGAGAACTATGAGGTCTTAGGTTCAAAGCCCACAGAAATAAGAACATTTGGTGATTTCTTCTCATCTGTCCAAGTTTTGGTCGACAAAGTTATCTGGTGTGAGGTTGCAAGTACCTCATGAAATTAGTCAAAGGTGCACACAAGCTTACCTAGAGTCCTAGACACGACAGTTATAAAAAAGGTCCCTTTGGCTGTTTTCTCCTTCATATAGCTTGGCTATACGGTACTGATGTTTGTCGAAATAGTCCATGTATGGTACTGATGTATGGCGAAATAATCCAGGTATTTCATCCCACTTTCCCTTTCTCCCCCATCAAAGTTTTCAATTCTGCTTGCTAATGATGTTTATGCTGTGTGCAGTCCAAAGCTACGACCTTTGGTGGATTACTTGCTGACACTTGCCAGGGTGCTCGAAAAGAAGCACTCATCAAGCAGTGGAGAGTTAGAGACATCTAAATATGCTCGTCGATTGAAGAAGATGCTCGTAGAGCTGAATCAATATGACTATGCCAGGGACATATCAAGAACCTTCAACATCAAAGAGGCCTTATGATCTTCATGGTCCCATTGAGTTTGATGTCAGTTGTTTTCCTTTTAGTGTAGTTACAAATTTAACAAATTTTGATGATATAAATGAAAGCTTAAACAAAGAACCGAAGGATTTCATATAGTCTACCCCAATTTGTTTGGACATGAGGTGTAGTTGCTTGTATTCTAGTCACAATTTTTTTTCCCTATTTTTCAAACTGGTTTGGCAGAGGTTCTCGAACATGTAAAAAGATCGAAAGAATTGAACGAGGAGTTGTATGAGATCACGGTCTCATAAGAAAATGGCAGTGCCAGACTAAGAGTGACTTATGTGTCGACTTTTAAAGCATCACTCCCACTCTCCCCCAGAAAAAGAAAACATCAAACTGGGCATTGCCAAAGTACGATTAAGATCACTACTTATATATACAGTACTGTTTTACAGAACTATTGCCAGGATTACACTAATCTTGTGGATGATATACACACTTCACAAGATGGACGCAAATCGATTCAGACAAATACACATCTAAAATAAGATACAACAAGGTACTTGGGGTTACAACGACTAGACAAAACTGCATTCACTATGTAATTTCTTCGTCTGATCGAAAGAACAACCTCAGGAGAAACTAAACTTCTTTGTCATCAGCAACTACACATCAAGAATGGGCAAACGCTCTTCTATCAACATACGGCAGATGGGGCACTTGTCGCACTTTTCAGAACAGGTGCTGAAATGAAACCAAAAAAAAACAAGGGCAACACAAAGCATCTCGCATTAGCAGGGTCTAGGAAAGAGCCACATCTCAATCAGATTAGAACTCATGCCTTCTAGGAAACACATGCCTCCAAAATATGGAAACTACTCTGAATAGTATATATCGTAAATCACAGATATAATGTAAACAGGACCGAGGAAAATGAGTGGCACGAGGTCTAGGAAGTACCTGCAGAGGATGTGATGCCTACAAGGAAGGAGGAGAATATTTATATAGCGGTCGAAGCAAACTCTACATAGAATTTTTTCCTGACAAAGGATACATATGTAAGCGGCTCAGAAGATACCATTTAACGAGGAAAAACAATATGTACAAATACTAAGGGAACACAAGGTAACTCCCTGTTTCTAACACATCATGTATTCGTTAAACGTAGCTAGATTTCTTGTAAAGTATTTCATGATGATAAAAGAAATACGTAGAAGATATTCTCGCGATAATATCATGCATCAATAAGATATTAGCAGTATTTTGATGTAATCTTACATTTTTAAATCTTTCGAACTCCTCATGTTTTGAGCGGGTGCTCTGTGAATGCTCATAAAGTGCTGCTTGTAGTCTACGTATCTGAGATCGCAACAGTCAAACTAAGCTAACCATCTCAGTGAGATCAGTAAAGAAACGAAGAAAGAGGCAATAAGAAAAAAGACACGACCTCTTCAGCAAGCTTCGCTCTAGGCATTTTCTTTACAGTATCAGGAGGTGCGAAAGTATTATACCTAAAATAATAATCACAAGATGCCGTGAAGATAAACTAGCGGACTAACTAGGAAAGGAAGACAAACAAATTGAAACGAAAGCATTAGATTGTTTCCAAAATAAGAAAAAGAAGCCAACACCATTTTGTAAACATGATTCCAAATAATAATAGAGCAGGATTTCTAAAAATAGGATTCCGATTCCCCTGAGGAGCTTCCAATGACCGCAAGGCATATAAGAGTGGACAAGTCTATGGAGTTGTGCACGGAGAAAAATAACTGTGATCTTATATTCAAGGTCTCCTAGGGCACTTACAAGCTTGCAATGGAAACCAATAAGAGAAGTTGTATGTGCCATAAATAATTTCAAGAATCATTTTATTGATTAATAGTGCTGCTTTTACAGACAGGAACACTGACCCGGATGTCCCAGGATAATATAGACGAGCTTGTTCCTCTCGGCTTCCTTCATCAAGTGACCACCAACCCACAAACCTGTACCAATAATATCAACGCAGAGAACAAGCATGTGGAATGAGTAAAACCTAAACAATGTTCGGAAGGATCAGCATTTGTACAGTTTCACCTAGCTATTATTACCTTGTCCCGTGACGCAAGAAACTGAGAGTATCATGAATAATAGTAGACATCCTAAAATAGCTTGGGACACCAGCTTCACCATTTACCACAACAATAATCGTCACCACCAGTCTATGAACGGAGAATAAAATACCAGCTCCTTGAAGTAGGAAAAGAGGAATAAACAGAACAGAAACCGGGATAAATCTAGCACTTGGTGGGGTCCCCTGTAATCAAAATGTATTAGTTACAAATCTGATTGAACTAATTCAGAAATCAAAAGAAAAACTTCTCAGTTCTTAGAGTGTTCATACCGCTAAGTGCATAGTAAGCAATATCTCGAAACAAAGAACAAGAAGTTTCATCACATGACTACCAATCTGCTGCAATCTGAACATATGATCGTCGTCATCCACAGATGCAAGAAATCCACTGTTCGAGTTGAGATATCCCATGCTTGTTGTAGAAAAGCTGTGTATATGTAGACCTGACTGTCTGTGGATTGCAGGGTTGTACCATCTCGTGCAAAGAATAAATGCAAAGAATTGGCCGACACTGAACATCAAGTATGATATAATTTTAGCAAGCAATTAGGTCACAATTGCCAAATACGCAGGATAAATGGGAAAAAAATTGTACCAGAAGTTCATGTATAAATCCCACCACCCAAAAGCATCAAATTGTCCTTCACAAAAAAAAACAAACATGAAAACGGTGACGAACAAATGATAAGGTGGAGAAGCCAATAATGATAACTACTCTACAAAACTAATCTGTAGTACAGGTTAACATATGCATCACTATGATTCTAACAGTATTACCACCAATAGAATATTTGCAAATGTTTGTTCTTTAAATAACAGTATCCCCAGACCCCACTTGTGGGATATTACTGGGTATGCTGTTTTGTTTGTTCTTTAAATAAAGAAGATGTAGAGGTGGAGAGAAGATGCATAGGTGCCCCGTCTCTCTACATTCACAAGGTAGGGACTAGGTTGCGCACGCACCACTCCCTAGACCCCAACCGTCTCTCTACATTCACACGGTAGGGACTAGGTTGCATACGTACCACACTCCCTAGACCGCACTTGTGGATTACACCGGATATGTTGTTGTAAATAAAACAAAAGTAGGGAAATAATGATTTTAACTCCGAGGCTGCATGAAGCCACTGCAAAATGTTATAGCTAAATTATGATACAGCTGTAGGGTCCACATGTTATGACCACCAATCGAGCAATTAAAAACAGCGGTGACCAGATACTGCTCCTTATTTGGATAATTGATAAAAAATCCTTATCTGGAGAATAAACTGAATTAGTTTGTTGCTTCAATGCTAACCGTGACGAACAAATGATAAGGTGGAGAAGCCAATAACGATAACTACTCTACAAAACTAATCTGTAGTACAGGTCAACGTATGCATCACTATGATTCTAACAGTATTACCACCAATAGAATATTTGCAAATGTTTGTTCTTTAAATAAAGATGTAGAGGTGGAGAGAAGATGCATAGGTGCCCCGTCTCTCTACATTCACAAGGTAGGGACTAGGTTGCGCACGCACCACTCCCTAGACCCCAACCGTCTCTCTACATTCACACGGTAGGGACTAGGTTGCATACGTACCACACTCCCTAGACCGCACTTGTGGATTACACCGGATATGTTGTTGTAAATAAAACAAAAGTAGGGAAATAATGATTTTAACTCCGAGGCTGCATGAAGCCACTGCAAAATGTTATAGCTAAATTATGATACAGCTGTAGGGTCCACATGTTATGACCACCAATCTAGCAATTAAAAACAGCGGTGACCAGATACTGCTCCTTATTTGGATAATTGATAAGAAAATCCTTATCTGGAGAATAAACTGAGTTAGTTGCTTCAATGCTATCAGCATTGAGCTAAAGCGAAGCATATTGTCATCAAAAAGATACTACGTGTAACTTACCGAGTGTTTGAAGTATCCTATTACGTATTGATGTATTACATTATTATTTCCAGTGAGTAGTATCATGTTGCCATTAAGCTGATGGTTCAGATTTTCTTTGACCATGAACGCAATTAAATGTTAGTCGAGAACTTTATTATGATAAGATACCTACTAGGTTCATGACAAACCTCAACTTTTGTTTCACAAAAAAGGAGAATACAATCATTTGCTAGGATTTTATCTCTTTGAAATAATTGAAAAACACCAATTGAATATTGATACAAACATGGAAAAAAGTACCCTCGTACTGATTATTTCCAAAAATGTTTATTATTCTGAAGTTACTGCATATATAAACCGATAAGAACTTACGATACAGATAAAAAACAAAATGAGAAGCAAATGGTGCAATATAGCCACACGAAATAACAAGTACAGAAAGAGAGTCAAATCATTACCAGAGATCTTCCCAAGAGTAAACATTGTTACTGCTGTGAAGAAGACCATGGCGAGTGCAATCCAGAAGTGCTGAGATATAGATGACAATATGACTTTTAGAAACTATCAATGTGCACATATTAACGCAAACTGCACGTACCAATCAATCTAAAAGGTCTAATATGTTATTAATAAAAGATTCCTCCTAGTAGATAAGTACAGGAAATGACATAATTGCTAACTGTGGTTTTTTAAAAATGATGAATAGAAGATCTATACTTACAGGAAGGGACTCCATAATAGCCAATTCATCCCTTTCATCATCAGTGGGTATCAGCGGCCTGCACATTCTGAGCATGGGAAAATTTTCAAAAGGAATTAGATGAACATCCAAAACCAAGACCAATAATTTTTCATGCTCTGAATTGCTGTAAAAAAAGGTATATTTTTGGACATTTAATCTCGTATCTCTTTATTCTAAAAAGGCACAGTAAATAAAAACAGACACTCAAATTGGCCTCAGTTGGTAAGTAAACACTCCAACATTGAATATGTACATCTAGACACATCAACTCATCTCTACTATATCAGTTGAACACTCCAACTTACAAAATGATCATCTAAGCACCTCCAAAGTTTATGTGCTGCATCAGCGTCGGGTGTCACGAGACACAGAGGGGACGAGTTGGAGTGTTTTATTGTCAGTTGAGACCAAGTTGAGGTGTCTAGATATGCACTCCCGAAGTTGAAGCATTTACTTCTCAACTGAGACCAAGTTTGAGTGTCTGTTTATAAATTATGCCTCCCAAAAATAATTTAACTGCAATTAGATGGCTTAAAAAGTCCAGCATTTCTTGGGAAGAAAAGTATCTTACCTAATATTATCAATGAAGATAGCAATTTCAAGTGCAAACAAGGGAAAGAACACAATCTTCAAACTTACAGCTGCAATTAACCACAGCTCACAAATAAGTAGCTTCGCTTTAAGAATTGCCATTGCATATCAAATTTAAAGAGAGAAGAGAAATGATACAAGATTCAAACAGATGAAATTAAGATTTGCATGATCAAGGCACTGAAAGGTAAGCAATAGCTTAAACGTCAATTAATACAAAAGGTTACGGCAAAGTTGCAAGTCTAGTGAAAATGTCCCTTGTGACTAGACGTGAGTAACAACATTATGAATCGGCAAGAAGGCAATAAATAGTTGGTTGTAAATACATCAGACAATGATGTTCTAAGGAAATTTTCTTGTTTACCATTGGGGTTGTCGAGATAAATACAAAGAAGTAGTTCAAAAGCAACAAGCAGCGGTGTCCCCATGAGAGCATGAAACGGTGCCCACTGTTCATGAAGGAATGTGCTTCTGTCACTATATAGCTTTTTGAAAATATACAAACAACATTGACCAGCACATGAAAAGTTGAATCTAAAATCAGAAATGTTAACAAATCATACATCTCGATTACGAGGCATTAATGGAGCAGGTACTGAGAATCTACCCCTTGCTACAACCAGATGAAACAACCAAAGTGGAACGAAAACAACCCTGCAAAATGAACCAAATGTGAAAACCAACCATAATCATAAATCACAATTTTAGGGTAAGCACATTATCCAAAATCCTAAAGTTTCCATCTATTTCAAGCTCAACAATAATTCTATTAACAATTTTAGGGTAAACACATCATCCGAAATGCTAAAGTTTCCACCTTTTTCTAGCTCAAAATAATCCTATTAATAATTTACCTTAAGCACATCATCCAAAACCTAAAAGTTCCACCTTCTCCAAGCTCAACAATAATCCTATTACACTAACAAATTTACCGTAACCACATCATCCAAAACCTAAACTTTCCGCCTTTTTCAAGCTCAACAATAATCGTATTAACAATTTGAGGTAACCACATCATCCAAAATCCAAAAGTTTCCATCTTTTTCAAGCTCAACAACAACATACCCAGTGGAATCCCACAATGGGGTCTGAAGAGGTAAAATATACGCAGACCTTCCCACTACCTTGTTTCGTGGGACCTTTTTCAAGCTCACCAATGATCCAAAAGACATTCCAATTTTAATTTCCAACAATGTACATCATCAAAGTTCAAAGTACAAAACAACAATTCTAATCTAAGTAAAGATGTCAATTTTGATGATGTCAAACAAAAACTTCAGTTTATCCACATATTCTTACCATATATGCTCATCAACAGTTAAAAACATCCTCATTCAGATAACAAAAACACCAAAAAATCACAAATTCTGGAGGAAAAAAATTCCCAAAATGAAAGTAGAGAAACACAAACCACCAAGCACAATGAAGGACTTGATCAATCTTGAGAAGAACAAGCAGAGTGAAACAAAAGAACAATCCATGAGCTAACAATTCATGCAAACACTCCAAGACAATTCTTCTACCCATCACCTCACCAAGAAACTTAAAAAAACACCCAAAATTCATTTTTTTTTTCACAACCCCAAGTTGAAATTGATAAAAATAAGAAGTGGGTGTTCAAGATTAACACTGAACAAAGGGTATATAAGCAGATTTTGAAGAAATAAACTTGTGGGTGTTAAGAAAAAACAAAAAAGGCGGAGTCTTTAGAAGTTTGAACAAAGAAAAGAACACAAAGAAGAGTAACGTCAATTGAATGAACTCTTCACAAAAATGGATTTTTATGGAAAAACGCCTGGATTGTGTCTTTATTATCGTCACACCCACCGACTTGGTAACAAACTCAGGGAGTTCAAATTCAAATTGAAGAAAAAAAAATCAAAGTACAAATGTAAAAAAAAAAAAAAAAAAAAAAGGTTTTTGGTACTCAAGAATATTATTTTTGGGTGAAAAATGTAGTTATATTTGATTTCGAGTTAATTCTATTTGATATGAATTTAAATTATTTGATAAGAAGTTTTTAAAATATATTTTGATATTTGATTGGTTATGTGTATTTTGCTTTTTATGTATAAAAATTACATACTAATTGATTGATAACAATTTAAGTAAATTTAAGAGTATTTTCATCAAATATATCATCTAATTGTTTAAATTTTCATATATAGATATTATGTGTAAATATCTTCTCTTGAGATATAAAAAGGGATTTTTTTTTTGAATAGATGAAAAGTGATATTGGTTTAATAATAATTATTTTCTTGTTTGATTTAACTTGTTTAATAAAGATTATTTTGGTTCTATGTCGCTTGTTTGATAATGACTATTCTCGACTTGTATAATATTAATTAATTATAATTCGACACTTCTTGTTAATAATGATTTTTTTTGGATTGATCAGCTATTTTAATAATGATTTTTTTTACTCTACTCGACTTCATAAAATAGCAATTATTTTTGGCTCGAATCTAATTATTTGATAACTATTACTTTTGGCTCGACTCGACTTATTTAATAGTGGTTAATTTTTACTTAACTTAAATTATTTGGTAACGATTACTTTTGACTCAACTCGACTTATTTAATAATGATTAACTTTTTGACTTGAGTCAAATTATTTAATAACTATTAGTAGCCATTATATTTTACTTGACTCAAGTTATTGTATAACGATTAATTGTTTGCTCGACTTGATTTATTTAATAATAATTATTTTTTAATCAACTTTGCTTATTTAATAATGATTATTTTATTATTAACTCAATTTATTTAATAACAATTATTTCTAACTAAATTTGAATCAATCACTTTTCATAACAAATATGTTGGTCAATTTATGCATATCTATCTCACAACATTTGTCATTGACTTTTTTAGGAAAATGATGTTGCGTATGTTGTCGAGGGAATTAAGGTAGGGATACATAGGAAAAAAATAATTAAGTATGGTCCCTTTTATTAAAAATAAGTTTAAAATATTTTTTTTATTCTGCATGCCCACACATTACCATTAATTTCACGATAAATCCACCTAACTTTACGATAAATTATGATAAAATAATAAATATTTTATTATAATATTAAATTTCAGGATAAATCCGAAATAACATATGCAATAAAAAAAGAAAAATATATACGCAACTTTTTTTCTAAAAAATAAAAAGCAATTGATGCATGTAATGAACCCCACAATTTAATTATTTAATATTTCTTTTCTTGCTTACATGTTTGTATGAATAATTTGGAATTGAGGAAGTATTTGAAAAGTTAG
>JAOTQR010000086.1:4922411-4934914 GCA_025774065.1 Solanum ossicruentum
TGGGGGTGGGGGTGGAGTGTGTTCCAAGACACAATGATTACAAGGGTCTTGGGGAAGCAGAAAGGTTTGGCGTGGAAAATAGCTACTCTATCTATGTATCTACCAAGAGGGAATATGATGCTATTCAACAAAACAAAAGAAACCCTAAAAATACACTTACTTTCTATATGTCTCTCTCATCATCCATTACACACACACACACACTAACTTCAACCAAAAAGTAAAAATACATATTAATCTATGTACTTAAGCTTGCGTTTGATAGTAAATTTTGAATCAGAATTAAGTTAGAAGATTTATCATAACTCTATTTAGTTATAAAATTTGATATTCAGAAATTAGTTAGGTCTTCTTTAGTATCAAGGTAATAGTTATGAATAGTCATCGATTTAATTTCGAGAAAGAGTAGAAGAATAGGACCTATTATGAGACATACAATGCATTGTGGACGGTTTAGATCAGTTTTTAAGTTCTTGAACTTTTGATCACTCAATTTCAAAATTTAACTTTTGACTTTGCATTGAGTGTAAAGTTGATGTATAACAAGCAATGACAGATTTAGAATTTTCTTCAAGGAGGTTAAAAAATTTAAGAAGTAGACACATAAACTAAATAAAAGAGGTTCGAGATCTATTATATACACATAAAAAATTATTTTTACTATATAAAAAAAGTATTATATGATTACGTCACTGAAAACAAGATCAGATATGTAGCTCGGATGAACCAGATCAGATACTTTTACCATATAAAAAAGTATAATTTTTCATCGAAAGGATTCGGATGAACGTCTTGACTACTATATGGCTCCATCACTGATAACAAGATCAGATATGTTAAAGTTTACATAGAATAAAAAAAATACTAGTACTCCATACTTTGTGCGAAATCAATTCTTAAAATCTAAAGGGCGGTATATCTATATAACTAGGATATATTTCATCGTGCCATGTTAATTCATAATTACTAGCGATTCCAATTTCATATTTCTAAATTTGCATTGTAATATGGTTAAGTTGGAAAATTAAATTGATGATATTTTAAAGAATTAATTTACTTTTGTCATGAATAAGCTAAACCCTAATTATTATAATTGTGTAATTTGGTGGGTCGACAATCCGTGTGTTTTGCCTTCACTGTGTTTCTTTCTACTGCAAGTAACACACACTCTAATAATTATATTACTTTGAATCAATCACAATGTAACAACATGCTTTAAATATTATAATAATATTGTAAGTAGTAAGTTTAGTCATACGACGTAGTAAGTAAATATATTATTCATGTCTTTTCCATAGGGAAAATAAAGAATAATTTTAAGTTATATATTTGGTAAATAATCTCAAAAATAAGATAAATTATCTGATATAACAAGTAAAACTAATATTACAACAATATTACTCCATTGCCTCAAAGGCTTCCGCTCATTACGGGGTAAGGGAAGGTCGGATGTATGCTGCCTGACCCCTATGTTTAAAATATAGATCGAGTGTTTCCGTAAGTAAAACTAATATTATGATCATATATATATATATACTCATATATATACACACACTATGTACTTCCTTCGTTCTCAATCTATGTACAATACTCTTTCCTTTTAAGTCAGACTTAAAAAATGATATATTTTTATTTGTAGTAATGATTTAACATTATATTTATCATTTTACTATTAATGATATGATTTATAGTTTTACAAATACCAGTTGTAACTTACTTTTAAATCATATATTTTTTTTAAAAAAAAATTTTTGTTCATAAACTTTGAGAAGTCTCATATCGATCCTTTAAAGGAATGAATAGTCTCCTTAATATAACTTGGATGATTCTCATGTTATGAACTAACTTTTAGAGCTAAGTTCGATAAGAAATTCATTTCTTATCATATGTTCAGAATAGGATCCACCAAATTTTTCATTTTTGATATTGAATCCTCATTTCAAATCATCCACACAATATTATATTAGGCTCTGAACGTGAGGCAGTATGTGAAGAGTCTCATATATCGATCCTTTAAATAGACATATAATCTCTCCAATATGACTTGTTCATTAATCCTTGTTTCTTGAGTTGATACGAACAACATTAATTATCTAATTTTTTAGATATGACTAAATCAAATTTATTTTGTATCAAACTTCATATCTTATCAAACATCACCATATAAATCGAGACGAAAATGATTACTACAAAACAAAAACCAAAGTGAACAAACAAGAGTGAGAGAATTAACTAAGTTAGTGTGTGATAGGTCCATAAATAGATATACTTAAGTGAGAGAAAAAAGAATGCCGTAAAGAGAAAGGAAAGAAGACTGCCATTACTTTTACATAACCTTCTCTATATAAATTTGTCAGAAGTGGACATAAATAATAATTAAAATTAGTAAAAAAAAGTTGGGTCCAATTTTAAAAAAATAATAATAAAACAAAAAGATACCAACAAAGGCACAAAAGAGATTTGGAAAAAGCTAGTTGATGCTAAGGATAAAAAGGGTCACTTCCATTGCCATTCAAAACAAGTTGAAATTTCACACACACACACACTAGAAAAGATCCTTTTGTGTTTTCTCTCTCTCAAAACAACAAGAAAAAGAAATCTTAGTTCATCACTAAACAACATCAAAGCAAAGCAAAGGTCTGTCTTTTACTTACTTATTATTCCCCTTTTGTGTTTTATTCCTTGTGAAAAAACATCCCTTTTGTCATCACAAAATCTAACTTTGTAATATATATATATATATATATATATATATATTCATTTAACATACTTACATATGATTATCAAACAAGGTTAAAGTTCTTCATCATCAAAACTCACAGGAAACAAATTCTCTACTTCAGTGAGATAGCGGTAAGGTCTGCGTACATTATACCCTCCCCAGATCCTACTTATGGGATTCAACTGGGTATGTTGTTGTTGTATAAAGATCTTTATATAAACAAGCCTAAACATCTTGAAAATCAAAGTTTTGTTTGATTATATACTTGTTTTTTTTGTGTGTGGGGGATGGAAAAAGATCAAAGTTTCATTTTTTCATAAATATACAAATAAATTATATACATAAGATATATACATACTACATGTCTAGTTAGAGGAAAGAATATGATCAAGAAGATCAAGAAAATTGTTCTAACGAAGCTAATATACATAATCTTCAACAGTGTATTGAAGAACAACTACTACTCCATCAAGTACAACACAATATGCAGCCACAAAGTTTTATGAACCCGGTTCAACACTTCCAAAGCAACTCAGAAATGTTACCATGGTCAATTCCACCGGTTCAGCCCTTTATGAACCCGGTTCACCACCATGACCCGTTTCTAATCCCTCCTTCACCATCCCCTTATGGTTTATTCAACCGGAGGCCACAATTCGGTTACGAGGGACCGAGCGGTACAACTACGGATCAACATCAACTCCGGTTCATCTCGGATAGTTTAGTAGGTCAAGTGGTTCATCATCATCATCATCAACCCGGTTCAGTAGCACCTTTTGGTTTACAAGCTGAGTTACAAAAAATGACAGCTCAAGAAATAATGGATGCAAAGGCATTGGCTGCATCAAAGAGTCATAGTGAAGCTGAAAGAAGACGTAGAGAAAGAATCAATAATCATCTTGCTAAATTGAGAAGCCTTCTTCCTAATACTACAAAAGTAAGTTTAAAAAAAACATTATATTATATGTTTATTTAATGCAATATAAGAGTTTAATCATGTCATGTTTTTGAGACGAGGGTTCCTCACAAACAGGCTCTCTACCTCTGTGAAAGGTTTGTGTATGTTTTACCTTCTTCAGACTCCACTAGTAGGATTCCGCTGAGTATGTTATGTGTGCTAATAATGAAAAACAAAATATATATTGGTCGATCAACTATAACATGACTCGATGTCTTACAAGGTACACTTTGCTTTATCTAGACCTTTACCGCGGGAATTATACTGAATATGTTGTTATAGCTGATATTATTGATCAGCTATGATATTAACGAGGTACACTCTATTCTTTCTAGACCTTACTGATGAAATTATACATAATATATTGTTATAGCTTATGTTATTGATTACCTATGATAACATGATACAAGTCTAAAATTTGTTAGATGGTTGGTGGATATAACCTAAATTCTTGATGTTATTATTTTTGGTCTAGTTAAGTGTATTTTAAGTGCTATTATATATATATATATATATATATATCTTCTTTTTGTTTGAGCTTTAAGTAGTATACAAAAGGATTTTTTACATTATTAGGTTACTCATGTGAAGTTTATGGATTAATTATTTTGAAATAAGGAATTTATAATTTTAAGAGTGAGATAATAACTAATTTGTTAGTGATATGAACAAATTCTTTTGGTTTTAGGCCTAGGAAGTCTTGAAACCAAGATATAATAAATAATTTTCAAAAGATTTATTTATTTGCTACAACAAATAAAGATGTATATAACTTAGAATCATTGATTGATTTTAGATCTTCAAAAGATTTTATTTTGGATTCTTTCATTACTAGAAAGTAAAAAGTACACGTAGATAATACAAAACCTAGCAACACCAAATGAGTATAAAGTCATGTGTACTTAGGTAGAAGTACAAAGAAAAAGTGTACACCCTTTTCTCTTTTACCTCTATTAATTAAAATACTGACTCCGTTTTAATTTCTTTTTTTTTATATTTTTCTAGTCTCTTTAAAAATAAATTTATATTTTTGTCAACTTTTGGTTTAAATTTTTTATATGATATATTTAGTATTATAAGATTGAAGAATATTTTAATAATATAAATTTTATATCCAAATTAAAATCAAATAAACAAATTAAAATAAAAGATAAAGAGAATATTACTTAATATTGTTCTTGTTCCAAGGAAAGTTGGAACAAAGCGTTGATGTCGCAAATTTGACATGAAAAAGAGAAACCACTAAGCAGTTCAAAAGCTTCCATAGAAAATTCTTGCCGGTTATTTAATTTACATTACCCAAAAAAATAAAGTTGTTGTAAAAGTTAAAAAGAAAAATAAATTAACAAGAGTAGCAAAGTTTTCTTTTTTTTTTTTAAAAAACAATTTTAATTAAGGAGAGACAAACAAGCAATTTTGTCAGTCATGTATGCCTAGCCCACAAAAAAACCCCACCCTAAAAATTCTCAATTTAATGATCAATCATCAAGTTTATAAACCCCAAATAACATAAAATAACGATATCTATAATAATAATAATATATTCAGTATCATTTATAAGTGAGATTTAGGAAGGATGATACATAACTTTACTCTCTTCTTGTGATATTAAAGAGACCGTTTTTGATAAATTTTTTACTCAAATATATCAAAAGTTAAGTATATAAAATGAATATAGTAATGAAAGAAGTCATATTGAAAACAATTTAGAAGAAAACAAGTAACAATAATAAATACATAATTTAAGCAAAGAAAATGAGTTTACAAACCCTTTCTTTTTTTTTTCAATTTATACATCAGCCTATGTTGTTGATAATATGCCTAATTTTTCAGATTACTGATCTGACTTTTTATGAATGATCACATATAGTTATTATCATGTAATAAGTCATCACACAGAGTAAACAATTTTTTTTATCGTCAGTGAATAGAAGTTAAATGTTATTTCGGAAAAAAATGGTTGCATATATTCCGGAAACTTAGGTGATCTGATATCATACCTTTTTTTTGGTTAACATTATATGTTGATACTTCTATATCTAATGTACATTTTTATGTTCACAACTTTAATATTATATGAACAAACGATTATTTGTAGCTATCATTTAGGTGATCTGATAGATAATGTTACATTTATGTTGTGTTTTTCCCTTTTTTTTTTTTGGTTGTTGATCTCATTTTTATGAACAATTATATGTTGATCTCACTTTTATGAACAATTATTGTAGTTATCACTTAGGTGATCTGATAGCATAATGTTTTTTATACGTTGAGACTTATACATATCAATTGTATGTTCCTATGTGGTAATATGTCTACTTCTTTAATATTATATGAATGAACAATTATCTGTAGTTATCATTCAGATGACCTGATAGGTACCGTTTTCTTTTTGTTGTTGTGTTAATAGACAGACAAAGCCTCATTGCTAGCAGAAGTGATACAACATGTGAAGGAGTTAAAAAGACAAACATCCTTAATAGCAGAGACAAGTGTTGTCCCAACAGAAATTGATGAATTAACAGTTGACAATGCTACAAGTGATGAAGATGGTAAGTTTTTGATAAAGGCATCTTTGTGCTGTGAGGACAGATCTGACCTTTTGCCTGATTTAATCAAGACATTGAAAGCACTAAGGTTAAAAACATTAAAAGCTGAAATTACAACACTTGGTGGACGTGTGAGAAATGTCTTGTTTATTACCGGGGACGATTATTATTCTAATAATCGAGATAATTTAGATTCGAGCTCCAATGGAGATGATTGTGAGATGATGCAACAACAGCCTCAATATTGTATTAGTTCAATACAAGAAGCACTTAAAGCTGTCATGGAGAAATCAAGTGGTGATGATTCTGCTTCAACAAGTGTTAAGAGACAAAGAACTAACAATATCAACATCCTTTCTTAAATAATTACTTCTTTTAATTTCCTTTTTGTGTGTGTTTTGTTTTTGGGGTGTTTTATTTTAGGACAATATAGTGTCTAGGGTTGGGTGTTGTTTAGGGTTTTGGTCTAGTGATATGTGTCAGTCGCTGATTGAAAAACCCGATAAAAGTTGGTATTTAAGTTAGGAAGTATCTTAAAGAGTCAAATTCAGTATCGGTAGATTTTGAAACCGTGTATCACTGACTCTTCTCGATTATTATAAAAACTATGTAGAGGTTGGTGCATAGTGAGTGGTTTTTCTTCTTCTTCTTCTTTTGTTTTCTTTGTGTGTGTTTGTCCAAAAGTGTTCCTTTATCTCATGTCATATGTTCATCAAAAGTCTGATATTTAAACGGAGAAGTATCAAGAATGATGATACTTATTCATCGTTTTTGAGTCCTGCGTCATCGACTGTCAGAAATTTTTGAATTATAAAAAAGAAAAAGAGGGTTGGTGGTGTGTGGGGTGGGGGTGGGGGTGGGGGTCCAAAAGTGTCTCAATCAATTGGCTCATGTCCATGTCATGTCTATTAACACTTGATCAACTCAAACAAGAAAACCCTTGAGAAAGAAAGATTGAAGGGAAGGATCTTTTTTGTGAAGAGGGAAACATTATAAGAATAGAAATATGGTGAAGTATTTTGATTACATGCTCTTTGTCTCTTTTTTTGTTTTCTAGTGTGAAATTTCCTTGTCACCTTCTCTTTCTTTGTCACAATTTATGCATGCTTATTTTATCATTTTATGGAAAAAAAGAAAATCAACACTAAAAAAATTATGGGCTTTTTTTTTCTTCTTGTGGGAAAGGGAAGAATTATTGTAAAATATATTTATTTTACTAATGTTTGTTGTGGTTCCTATGTATTTGCCTTGTACTTTTCTTCTCAAGGCATAATGCTATCTTCCCTAATTTGTTATATTTTCTTTTTTATGGTTAAGTTTGTTGTGGGTGATGTATTTTGGTTTTTTTTTTCTTAATTATTTTTGGGTGTTTATTTCAATATTCCATGTAACAAGGTGATGGGAAGATTATCAATGAAATTATTATATATTTATATCTTAATTATCCATTTCTCTCATGTCTAATGAGATGAAGCATTAATAGAAAATTGTAATTTAACTTGTTATAAATTATATTACTTCGAAATTTATTATATAATAGCCGGATGGAGTCAAAGATTTACTATTTTTTGGCTTTGAGATATGATGGAATAGAGCAAAATGACTCTTTAAACTGTCTGCGCTTCTTTCAATTGTGAAGTAGCAGTTAGTCAATGCAACTTTCGTCGCTCATCATGGGTCATCCGGAAACATTCGATCTATGTTTTAAACATAGGGGTCAAGCTGCGTACATCCGACCCCCCTTTACCCCGCAATGGGCGAGAGCCTTTGAGGCAATGGGGTAATGTTATTGTTGTTGTTAAATATGTCATAATGTTTATGTTGCTATAAAGTATTCTCATTACCTATATATAGAAGTGCATTAATGGAATACCAAGGAGTTAACAAAGTGATCAATAATATTTTTTAGGTTATTGTATGAAGTTTAATTAGTTACTATATATGAAAACATATTACCACTGTATATTAATTTACTTGATGATGTAAAAATTTAAATGCTAGATGTGCAAAAATCAGTTTTTTGAAAATCATGTTCTCGATGTTATAAAAATATATATACTAATAAGAAATTACTATCATTTTTATTAAAAAATGTTCGATGATTGTTCCTACAGTTATTTTGATTGAATCAGTAAGAAAAGTAAAAACAGTTATATTTTTATATATAAAAATTAGGAAGTTTTTTACGTTTTTCGTGAGAATTTGTTTTTTGTTGTTCATTTTGTCAGTGGATTGATTCAGTGAAACGTAAGTGGAAAAATCATGTTTGTAGCACAAATTTTTCACTGGTTTGAAATGAAAAAAAATCTTAGTTTCTAGTATTGTTATTAAAACCATATAATATATAGAGTAATATAATATAAAAGCAGATTTTAAAGAAAATTTGGATGTTACAGTGAAATGTGTTATTATAGGGATGATTATTATAAAGAGGTCAGACAAGCTATCACTTAATGATATTGACGACTAACAAACAAATGGTATATACTCTTGTTGTCGCATATTAGTTGATTTTCTTTCTAAATATAGTTGTTTCATCATCACCTTACTAAATCAACAAAATAATTAAATTTTTTCTATATTATCTTTGCAATTAATTCTTTTTAAATCATTCACATATATATGCTTATAAAATTACCGAAAAAAATTTAAGAGGCGTATTAGTAAAAGTATTTTCTTATTTATAATTTCTTAAATTTTCGAAAACAGTCGCGCTGTGTTTTTAAACATAGGGGCCAGACTGCGTACATCTGACTCCCCCTCATCCCGCAATAGGCGGAAACCTTTGAGGCATTGGGGTGATGTTGTTGTTGTATAATTTCTTAAATTTGTCAATCTTTTGATATCTTAAGAGTCATAGTCAAGTGACATAACTAATAGAGATGGAAGACAACTGAGATTTCATAAGATATTCCAATGTTTTATGTCCTCTATTGGTCACCCTCTTGACTATGTTGTTTTGCATATATACACATGTGTATATATTGACGTTGGAGTTCAACTAAATATTTTTGCATGAATTTTTTGTTCACTAATTTAGCTTTTAATGTAATAATTTAATTACTTCATCAGATTCTTGTTGACTATGTAGACACGCTAATAATCCACTATTATTTCACTTGAGAAAAAGAAACTAAAGAAGTGTTAGAATGATGAAGTTTTTAAGAAAGTTCTGAAGAGAGCGCGTAAAGGATATGGAGGAGATTGATCGATTCAGAGTCTTTAAGTTTTATGGTTCTCAATCACAAATTTTCAACTAAGTTAGAAAAAACATTATTTATACATATTCCTTTTGTTATATAATACAATCGTGATGAACCATAATTGATGTACATTTGAAAATATAACTAAATACCACTCAAGGTAAATTCAAAATTTTAAAATTTAGAAAAGACAACTTATTATATTCTGAAAAAGAATTATTATTTAATAATTAATGGATTATTGACCTCGTTTTAATTTCTATAACTTTTGAACAAATTAAAATTATTTTTCTTTATTATGTCTAACAGCTGGTGATGTATGCTATGTATGAGGGAATAAGCCCAGTTACGAAAGCCCAATTTCTGTGGAAATTTCCAAGTGGGCCCAATAGGTCAAGGCCCAGTACCTGAATATAAATGGGCCTTTATCTTATCCAACTTTTCCATTTTCCAAATTGATTTTTCTCTCTGGGCCTCACTTGTGTCAAACAACTAAAAATTTGAAGCCCAATATAAAATAACTATTACGGCCCACCAAAAGAATGTCTTCATGCTTTAACGTTTTTCTAACTCATCAAAAAAATTCACAAATAATCACTTTTCGCACCTTGTAATCGAAAAATGCTATATATATACGAGTGACGCTCCATGAGGATGTCGTTGAATTTTGCCCATAGAATTTGAAACTCTATGATAATAACTATTTTCCAAAGATATGATCAAGAAGAGAGCATGATTGTCTAAGTCTTATAAGGAGTCCACCCATCACATTAACCATCAATGTGGGACTTTTTGTCTCAACACCCCGCCTCACGCCCAGTGCTTAGCATCTGGTGAATAGGTAATTTTTTCGGGGGCCCAACATTGGGTGAGACGGACCCTGCTCTAATATCATGTTACAATCTGAAGGATTCAACTAAAGGAAGAGAAAGAGAGTATTTGGGGGAAATTTCCTTTAGAATGAGTAAAAGTGTAGAATCACTTGCTGTACAATTTGTGTGTTATCTACGTATATATATAACTAATCCCTACACTATCTTCTATACAATTCACCTCATGGAATTAATATCCAACTAATCTATAACCAATTAACTGACTAATTATGACTAAGTAACTAACTAGTTACAACTAATTAAGTATCAGTAGTCTCAATACTGCTGCTCATCATTATTTTTTGTATTTTTTTTAGATATATACACACACAGAGAGATTGATTTATTAACTGTTAAATATATAAATGATTTCAAAATTAATCCAACCATGACTACCCTAGCTAGGTAGCCTCATGACCTCTCATTATAAATAGTACTTTTTCTTCTGTGTATGCATTTAATTATACATAGACAAGATATAAATGTCATAGCTTACACAACAACAAACATGTTGGCCTTCAAAATGTTAGATTTTTAGGTTTCCAATTGACATTCAGTATCTGTATTAGAGTTCGATTAAATTAAAATTTACGCATTACGAAATTTTATATTATTGAATGACGCTCCCAAGAAATATCTTTTCATTCTACGAAGTTCAAATCGAAAATCTCTGACACGTATTCCGAACTATTTCATCATAACTCAATATTGGTAGCCTCAAAAGAGTGGATTTTGTAATATAGCACTAGAAGATGAACAAGTTTTTGAACTATTAATACTTGTATCTCAATATATATTATATACATATATGTGTGTTTCTTAACTAATATACAAAACTTTAGTTTCTCATTCGATATCTATTTTAGGATTCAAGTCTAACTAATCTGGATCTACGTCGAAAAGTCTCATTTTGGGGTAAAGTTTTCCCAATAAGAAACGTGATTTACACTCAAAAATCAAATTCGAAATCTTTAAGTTGGAATGAAAATTTTTTTACTATTCCGTAATAAATCGTTGGAGATTATATAAATAGGAATATATGTCTCTTCAAGAGTCATAAATTTGTGCACGTTGGGTAGTAAAAAGCCCCCAACTTCCATCTACAAAGATGAATGTAAATTGTACTATTTGTTGTAAAGTGTGTAAGGAAGGGTTGGCTCATTAAATATTGAGATGGCCATATAAGACAAAAAAATAAATTGGAAAATGAATAAAAAGACAAATATTTACAACAAAAAAAAAATCATATATCACGTGGTAAGAATAAATTTTCCCATCACATAGTAGTAAAGAAAGAGTAAAAGAAAAAAAATTTGAACTTGTCCTTGTGTATGCTCAATGTATAATTAATTTATAATGTATATGCACTGATTATATTATTGGTACTATACTAGTTAGATTAATCCAATCTTGATCAAAATATATGTAATAGAATCTTAGTTGTATTCTGATCGATTCTCTTAGTAAAAGATTGGGTCGAGTTTAATTGTAATTCAATTAAAAGAATGAAGAATAATTACTTGAGTTATGTCTCCTTATCCTTCTTTATTTCCTGCTAATACCTATTATTTTTACTTATCAAAAACGTCCACTATTATTTCAGAAGCAACAGCTAATTCTGAACTTCATTTGGATTTGGAACACATCGAACTAGTAAGAAAGGCTAAATTGCTTCTTATCAAGAACTTCTAATACCCCTCTATCTCAAAAAAATTATCTTCGATTAAAAATACGAGGGTTAAACTAACTAATATTTGGCTAAAAATAAATTTGACATCCTTTATTGCACACCATTCCTATTGCAATAACTCACAATTCTGACAGAAAGGCACCAAAAGAAAGCAATTTGGTTGTTCAAACTTATAATGGCAATGCCCCAAACAATCATTCACTCTTGTGGACCTTCTATTGACCAACCCAACATTTTTTTAACATTTTTATTTTAATTTATCATCATTAGATTCTCTTCTTTTCATGTGAAATATCTAACATTAAATTTGCGGTTTAGATATGCGATATAAAGTTATAATTTTAATTTTAGAATTATGGATATACTTCCTTCGTCTCAATATAACTGAATTTTTAGAGTATTTTTTAGTGTTCAAAATATTTGAATTGTTCAAACTTGAAGATATTTGAAATTTTTTCCAATATTACCCTTCCATTTAATAAAATTAAACTTTTAAAAAAAATTAATGT
>JAOTQR010000086.1:4955281-4967351 GCA_025774065.1 Solanum ossicruentum
ATTTTTCAAAAATGTATTATTATTAAAAGATCCCACGAACCACCCTCTAGTCGAGACATCTTTTAAGGACCTGAACAACCAGGTTATACTTTAGAGTTATTTATGCTTCTACAGAATTATTTTCAGAATCCTTATATAATATTAGGTAGTTAGTCAAATTTATACAAATGAATCGTGTTATATTAAGATCCTCATTTATACAACAATAATATAACCAGTGAAATTCTAGGAATGGGGTCTGAGGAGGATAAAATGTACGAAGACCTTACCACTACTTCAAAGAGGAAGATGCTCATTTATTTTAATTATTATTAATTGAAAGATGGTACATTAGCTACATACCCATTTATCTAGGTGGGTTGAAATTTTTTTTAGACTTTAAACTAATTGAGCAATGTTGCATTGTATATATTTATGGAAATTTATTATTTAGAAGATCCATTAAATATAGGCTATAATTACATTAGTTGTAAACTTAATACAACCATCATCTTCTATCTAGATTTAGAATCTATGGCTAGCCACATGTATAATATGTGTGATCTTGAATGATTTTATCGAAAAGTTACCTATATATGTGTATAAAAAAATAGTATATAGATGGATAAAGCAAATTACATTTTGTTCATATATATCTAGCCTAGCTTGAATATCCTTTATGAGCTCATGTAAATTGAATTTATAAAGTTTGATGTGTGTATAAATAGAAATAATGTAGGTTATTAGAGTATATGAGTGTTTAATTGTAATCGATAAGTCATGTTTGTGGTTAATCATGATTTGATAAATGAATACAAAAGTACTCAATAGTGTTGTTATCGACAGACCGAGTAAAAGATGATTGTGTATAAAGAGAAAAAATGTAGGTTGTTAGAGTATATGAGTGTGTTATTGTAATCAATAGGTTATGTTGTTAATCAAGATTTGGCGAATGAATACAAAAGTACTTAACAATATTATTATTGAAAGATTGAGATTAGTTCAAGGGATATCAGTGCTCAAAAACTAGATTAAGTTACGTTATATAGGTACTTTCTGATGTACTCATATATGACACTAAGTGCCAGTTTGGATTGATTTATTTCAAGTGCTTTGAAGCGGTTTTAAGTCAAAATAATTTTTAAGCACTTTTGGAGTGTTTGGATAAATTAAAAAAAGTGCTTGTAAGCACTTAATTTTAAGCTAAAATGATAAAAATAAGTCAAAAATCCAAAAACCAATCCAAATAAGCTCTTAAAAATATGATCTGTTGGATTTTTCCCTCTTAATTCCCTTACTCATGTAGGTTTTCTGATAATATAGTCAGAATATCCGCAAGAACTCTTATAATATCTTACCATTACTTCAGAATCGATTTATGGCAGAATGAAAATGTCCAATTATAGTATGATGTGATGCTTCAATGACTTGATTGGAAATATAACAACTTCAAGTTTAGGTGATCAAGATCAGAATTGATAAATTCCTATTTGTAATTCTATGTTTAATCTTTAATATTCCAAATTAACACCCTAAGGTAGCTTAATCTTTTCTAATGTATCAAATATGTCTCAAATTCCATGATCATTTCTCAATTAAATTACTTAACTATTAATAGAATTAATTAAAACAAAAAAATGTTTTTTTTTATGCATGGCTTATATTATTTCAACAAGTCAATTGCATTTTCTATATACCTACCATAAATTTAAAGAGATATTAATTTTTCCTTTTGGTATATTTATAGTAACTTGTAAGTGTCAGATGCCCCACTTAATTTCACATTGACTTCTTTTTTTTTTTTAATATATATATATAATATCCTCAAATTCATATATAGTCAGTCAAAGTAAAAGAGAAGTCATGTTCAAAATAATAAATACTAATTAGCACATAGAATTGAATGAATGCTTGCAGACAACATTCATTCGTTGTTTTTGAACTATCAATTGAATTTTTTTAAAAAAATTTCCTTACAAATACATCACTCTTCTTTCACAGATACATTCATATTTGTCCCTCAGATAAATTCATTTCCCCTCTGATACATACCTCTCTCCCTCTTGAATATAATCATTTCGTAACCCTTTCTGATACCTCCCTCTCTCGTACGTCATCTCCTCTCGGATACATCCCTCCCCTTATGTATTTGGATGTTTTATTCTGATACACTCTTTGCTATGTATCCAGATGTAACTAGAAGTCTGAAACCCGAATTTTATAAATTTTAAATTTTTTTTGTAATTTTGAAAAGTGTAGGGAAATAGTGCTAACATTATGAAATTTATATAAGATATACTTAAAATTTTATCTCTATATGTATGTCTTAATTCTAGAATAATTAATTATGAGGATAAAATTAGAAAAGAATAATTAATTTTCTCTTAGTTATCTAAATTAATAACTATTTTAAAATAATTATTTTTAATACAATAACAATTAAAATAAAACGGACAAAATACTGAACTGTCAAATCGATATAACTTTTAGACTCTTGAATTTATAAACCTATGCAACTGTATCAAACTTTATTAGTCAAAACTCAATAAATTGCAAATAATTAATGTGCATTCAATTATATGCTGAGAGGAAGTATACACAAGAACCGACATATTTTATTTTACAATAGGAAAACTTGTCGAATATATAATTCTTCATTTTTATCCATTGACGATCCATATAAGATAATGGTTACTAGGAATGACAAATAGCGGGGTAGGACAGGACAAACTAAACTATTTTCATCGCGCTATACTTTCTCCGTCCATTTTTAGTTGGTTCCTATACTATTTTGGGATGTCCAACAATACTTGTCCACTTAATGAAATCAAGAGACAATTTTACACTTAGTTCCTAATTTACCCTTATAATTAATTATAGTCATTTTCTTATTACATTTTTGAAGACATCGTATTTATTATATTCAAAGGGTACAACAACAACATTACCTCAATGCCTCAAAGGCTCCCGCCCATTGCGGGATAGGGGGGACGGATGTACGCAGCCTGACCGCTATGTTTAAAAACATAGCGCGACTGTTTCCGGATGACTCATAATGAGCGTCGAAAGTTGCATTGACTAACTGCTACTTCACAATTGAAAGAAGCGCAGACAGTTTAAATAGCCATTTTGCTTTATTCCGTCATACCCAAAGCCAAAAAATAGTGAATCTTTGGCTTCATCCTAGATTGATGGAAAAATTATATTTAAAGGGTAATTTAGTAAAATTATTCCATCATTTACTATTTCTTAATCTCTGTGCTAAGTCATTAGAGGCTAAGTAAAATTGGATGGAGGGAGTATAAGATGTTATATTTCATATTCAATTGTCAATATAGTATTTTGAGCTAGCTCAAACTTGATGATATTGCAATCAATAGTATTAAATTATTGCAGTGTACAACAAAGAAAAAGACCCCACAACTTCAATAATTTTATTTATTGCAGCATTTAAATAAAAATGTACTATAGAAAAGAATAGAAATAATAACATACTATAAGTCAATCTATTGTGTTGACTATAGTAAATTGAGGTTACCAACTCAATAAATTCATTCAAGAAGAGCCAAAAAACCATGTCATTTAAGTTACTTTCTTCATGATATTCACAGTCAAATATTCTGGCTCATATTATTCGTTTTGGTTCAATACATCTTGTAAATTGTCTGAGCTTCTTTCAACTGTGAAGTAACAGTTAGTCAATGTAACTTTCGACGCTTATTATGGATCATTCGGAAACAGTCGATCTATGTTTTAAACATAGGGGTCAGGCTGCGTACATCCGACCCTCCCTTACGCCGCAATGGGCGGAAGCATTTGAAGCAATGGGGTGATGTTATTGTTGTAGACCTAAAAATAACTTGCCGATCATTCTTTGAAATCCATCCTCATTGATCTATCCTCTGTCATAGACATCACAATGAAGTAAATCAGTATGTCACCTTATTTCAATAATTGATTCAATAGGTTAGATAAAAATCATTATGACTATATAATATACACATAGTTTAGCCTTAATACATCAACAACATAACTAGCCCCTTATACTTGTGAGTAAATTCTATTTTAAGCACTTAAATTAATTGTGATTTTATCTAATTAAGGGTTAGCTACATGATAAAGTATTTTTATTACACATTTTCGGTTCATTTTTTGAAACACTTTTGTGAGTATTCTCACTGTATATTAGATACTTAAGTTAAATAGATCGACCCCATTTGGATATAATGAAGAATGATCCTAATTAGTATATGCATGTATAATTATAGACCACAAGATTAAATAACATTCTGATACATTCTACATATCTTTAGTTTAGAATCATAAAATTCAAAAGTACTCTTTACGGCTTTTCTAAATTTTGTATCAATTCAAACTCAGATAAATAAGTTAAAATAATGGGAGTTTTATTTTTCCAATTTTGTAATTTACTTTCTCTTGACTAAATATTGAAGCCCAACATAAAAGTTAGCAAATCATTTTCTTATTCAAAACATTATGGACCACAAAAGGAAAGATTTCTTTTAGGGTCAGAAATCTAATCTCTACAGGATGTATTTATAATCTCGTGCGAGTTAAGATCATAGCATGTTAGTACTACAAGTTTCAAATATTTATAGTCACACAAATACGAGTATATTGTAAGAAAAATTACATTTTTTAAAAAGTTTTGTATCGATTCAAGCTACGTCATAAAAAATTTGTGTATGTACTTCTGATAGATTATTAATCATTTATTGCCTTTTTCACCAAATTGGGTTCTGCTACAAAAAGAATTATTTTATTCTTAAAATTGATTTTTTTGGGAAGAATTTCAGAAGCAGAACACTGATAACTGCAACATGTTTTGTCAAAGGTTGTTTCTCGGTTGGAGAGACAAATGGGTGTATTTGTGTGTGTTTGAATAGAATACTCCTTAAGCTACATCAAAAAAAGGAAGATAATTAATACTATTGTCTGTCCCACTAATATTGTGACACTTATTGGTTCTTGAGTCTCATTAAATTCATGTTTATGTCGAACAGTTTCATATTAGAAGATAAAATGTTCTTTTCATACTATATTACTTAAGGAAGTCGAACTTAAGACTTCTGATTAAGGATGAAAGAATACTTATATCACGATCCTCGTTGATTGTGTCACATAAATTGGTTCTTCATGAGTTCTTTTCTGTTGTGATGTTCGACTAAATTAAGATTTGTATTGGAAAGTCAACTAAATTAGGAGTTTTGAAATAACTGGTAAAGTTGTTATCATATGAATAGGAGCTCATGGATTCAAGCATTGAAAATAGTTTGTGGCAGCAATGCAAAGTAAGACAATGTATAAAGGACCCTTGTAGTCAGGTCCTTCCTCGGATTCTGCGCATAGTAGGAACTTTAATGCACTGGGCTTGCCTTTTTTACTCTTTATTTGAAAGTTACACATTAGGAGGTAATGCACTCCCTAATCAACAAAAATTACCTTGTCTCCCGAGGGACTCGAATCCAAAACTTCTAATTAAAGATAGAATACTTACGACTCTATCACCATTGTGATTATTTGTGTGTCATTTATTGATTCTTTCATATATTTTTTTTAAGAAACAGGAAAGTAACTTTCTATTTTTATGTTTATTCTAGTGACACTGTCAGAATTGAGGGTATTGTGGAAACATTATTGTTGATGGGGTCAAATAATTATCTACTGCATTTTTTTTTGAGAGAAATATAATAATATAGAATTAAAGTTTGGTTGTACTATTGAACTGCTATATATATATTCCTGAAGATAAATCTCAACTTTGATAAAGTGATTTTTTACAAGCTTTTAAATGAATTTTCTTTTCAACCCACATTTTTTTACTTGTTTCTTTTGCATGTTCTTCCCCAACTTCAACTTTTAAATATATTTTATTTTATTTTCTTTAAATATTCTTTTTTTTTAAAAAAAAATAGATATCATCAAAATTTCACAATTAAAGTTGAAAAAAAGTAAAATTTTTATTTTGTTAAATATTAATGGTGAATTTGATTTGTCAGGTGGCTTAGACTTTTTTGGCTAATTTTTGGAACTTAGTATAGGATGTACCAGTACGAACATAATATAGGTTAATAAATAATCAACACGACAATATTTAAAGTTGCAGAAAAATCTCAAGAAATCAAGTTGTCAGGAATATGGCAGAAAGCTAAGTTGTTCCAACGTGTGAATTTAGAGGTTAGATTCAAGGGTACGTATGCCACACCCATATGGTACGTATCCCACACCCATATCGTATCGAAGAAATTAAATACTTTTCTAGCTTTGCTGCTATGTATACAAATTCTGTTTTATTCAGATACAAACACAGTTAAACGGGGAAGAAAATCACTCAATGAACCATAAACTCTGTACAAGTAAAACTCAACTGCCTAAGTACACAGACGATTAATAACAAGGTAGAGAAACAAACTATTTGAGGAAATCAAACAAATTTCCCAACTCGATTATCGACCAGGAGGAATCGTAATGTTAAATTCTCCGTTGTTTCTTATTAGATGAAACAGTAGCTTCAGACCATGACGAGGGCTTAAATCCTCCAACCAGAAGCTTTGATGCAGCAGAAGCGTTTATTTTTCTCCTCTTAGATTCTAGCTCTGAATGCTTCGAGGAACTAGACGATCCAGAAAAGATTGAACCAGAGTATATCATGGCTCGTTTATCCCTTCTGTTCTTATCGAACTTATGAGCAAATTTAACACTTGCAGCGGCAGCAGCATCCTCTGTAGAAGGTGGTAGTAGCCTAATACCAAGTCCTATTTTCTTAGCAGCAGCCTCTTCTTCGGCAACTCTTTTCTTTTGACCCTGTATACATGCCAGAGGATGATGAGAAGGACAATTTTAAGTTTCGGCTTAGGTATAAAGGAATAACGGAGAGAGTGCACAAAATCAGAAGTGAATAAAAAAACATACCCTAAGGGTGGCTCGAAGAGCCTTGTTCATCGCATAATTATCTGAATGTCTAGTATCAGATACTCGTTGAAGACGAACAAGCAAAGGCTCAGCTTGTTTCTTCTTCTTTAAGTCTTCCTCCTGGTGCTCAAGGCGATAAAAAGGATCCACCAACTTACTTTTATCTGGATTAAAAAGTAGATCAGTTATTAACAAACTGTATTCCTCCTAATAATCACAGTTCAGTACAATAAAATACTGTATGAAAAAACTTTAGAGAGCTTCTCTATGCACCTGTCAATGTCATAGCTTCTCTAAGTGCAAATAGCAACATGAATTCATCAAGAAATGCACCAAATAATTCTTCAATACAACTATAATACTTACCTTCATCTACTGGGAGTACCAAGGTTTCAGCGTCTTCAGCGTCATATTCTTCAGTCTTCTTTTGAGCTCCACTAATAATAACGTACGCACAGTTTTTTGGATCTGTTTGGATGACAATTTCATGCTTGCAGCATGCAGATTTCATAGTAAAGCTCCATATCTAACACAAGTAAGGAATTACAATTAGCATACAACAAACAAGAGTCATTTGAGTTGGCAAGTTTTCACATAGAAGTGAGAATTTTCTGCCTCATTCACTGCATCGTGAAAATAACTTACCTTTGTAGAGTAATAATTTCCTACTTGCTTTTTCTCAGCATTGAACCTCACACCCTTGGCAATCATTGATTCACATCCCCCACACCAGATATTGAATGGCATCTCAAACCTATAAAGAAAGGATATCGGATAGTGAGTGATGATGCTCATAACAGCAGAGTTACAAAATAAATAATGTATGAGTTTACGAATAAAAAAATGATGCATGAGGAAGACACTTCATTTTCCTTCTTTTGCAACTGCACAGACTTCTGCCATCATCAGTTCTGAGATATTGAACTTAGTTTACAAATAATGATGTCAAGCTGGATACATATGCATTTCGAACCGTCAAGCTTACCTATGTCAATTGAGGTGAGAAACAGCCTCAAGCTAAACTCCCAATGTGTTAGGTGATTCCTAATTTTTAATTCGGTTAAAAAATAAAATCATGCTAATAAATTCTCCAGGTTTAGGAATTACAAGGCCAAGGAAACAAGTGCGACTAAGCCTCTATCATTTTCTTTTCTATATAAGTAATATGCATTACAACATTTTATGAGGTAAATGTGAACTTTAGGTATACTAATAAAATTGGAGAAAAATAATAAAATTTAGGTATCTTAAGAGTCCATTTGACACCAAGGAAATGGGTGTCAGATGAAATGCAATGGTAAACATCACTTCTAATCCTTCTACCAAAAAATACTCGTCTGTTTTGTTTTTCTCCTTACACAGATTATTGGTTATACTGCCTATACTGTTCAAAGAAAAAATAACTGTTCAAAATGTTTGTTTGGCCTTGGCATTCCAAATGACAAGTACAAAATACAGAATTTCATAGTTCACTACCTTATAATTAAAATGCCCTGGTCTATCTTTCTTGCTCTCTCCCGGAGAGCATGTTGACCATGGAACTTGTTCAGTGAACCCTGAAACAAAACACGAGTTAGTAACTAGAACCCTTCTCTAAATCTAATATTCCAGCAGATACAGAAATGTAAGAATTAAAAAAAGGAAAACGTGTATATCTATTTACCTTCTTGGGAGACCATTCTGGAGGATAGTAAAAGTTGTCTGCCCTAGCAGCTGCAAGTGAAGACTGCAAAAAACATAAAAATAGCAAAAAAAATTAGCACCACCATTTCGAGAGTTAGGACAAAACAAAAGAAATGGAAACTCAAGCCAAAAGTTTTTATTGGGAGCTTAAGGCAGAGCTGCGCTGTAAATTGTGTTACTGAAACTACCATACAGTTGGTTAAAGATAAGTCTTTTCAACAGTTAACACGCAACAGCTGCTAAGATAGATAATAATACAAAAAAATTACAAAGCTCACTGGCGAATTATAGAGCATTTCACAATGTTGGATGGGTGAAAAAAGAGAAACAACAACAACATACCCAGTAGTATCCCACAAGTGGGGTCTGGGGAGGGTAGATCGTACGCAGACCTTACCGCTACCTCATAGAAGTAGAGAGGTTGTTTCCTAAAACCCTCAGCACAAAGGTGAAAAAAGAGAAAAGATGACTAAAAAGGTAAGAATGACAAGTAAAACAAGGAGAAACACATGCCATAAACGCTAGGAAGACATGACTGGAAGGCCTTACACTCCAAATAAAGCTTTCTCAACCTAGCTAAAGATGGACCAAAAAAATAAAACTTCCTCACACCTTTTACAATCTCAGAAAAAAAGAGGATGCAATAAAATAGTTCTCAAGAGGATCAAATGCAGACAGCCTCCTGCCCTTCTCAAGAGGATCAAATGCAGGCCTCACATGCACTGAACATATATTTTAGAAGGACGGGATCACAATTCCAGATAGTCTCATAGATTTTGATATTTAAACATATGAACTCATACTCATCAGTGAAGAAAATATACTGAAAGGACCATTTATTAGAACAAAATACCACCGCCTACATTAGTAATCAATTGGAAGGTCAAAACCATAATCAAATATATCAAGGAATAAGACACTAATCACACCTCAATCTATACTAATTGCACGCATCCTATCTATACAACTCCATCACACCCATTAACAAACTCGGACAACTCATTATAATTAACAACCTCATCCTTTTATCTGGACTTGGGACCGGCTTTGCATTGCATAGCCAGAGCTAGATACCCTAATCAAATAAAAGCTCACACAATTGTACAATCAATGTCCAACTCGAACATCACCAGCACAGATATTCGTAATCTAAAAAGCAACTTCTAACGAAAAGATCATAACTTTTAATATATAGTAATTTTCTTTTTAATATATAGTAATCGTAACCACCTAGTGTTTTTATCTCTGCTGGAATTTAAACCTGAGACCTCATGATTCTCAATCAACTTCATTAAACACAACGCCACACTCCTGAGCAACATTCAATATTTATTAATAGCCAAACGGCAACCCTTACAATCATATATCAGCTCAAAAACTCTTTCTTAGGTAAATTCATGACACTGTAATTCAAAATACTTAAACACAACACCTTCTGCCATATTCGATTATGTATAATTCTCAACAAATAACAAAATCCGAAATCAAAACAATCAGCACAATAAAATAAACATTGACATAAACCCTAGATGTTGAACAACAAAGTAGAAAGAGTACGAATTAATCATGATCAACATTATATATTACGATCTACGTACCATTTTTTGATCCTCAAAGCTTCGCTTCTTTGATCGATGATTTGGATCCTTGAAGATTCAATTTGGGGATTTCGCGTTTTGATTGAAATTTGGGGATTGTTTGATGGTTTTATATGTGAACGAAACGACACCGTAATAAGGGATGGAGTCGGGCGGCAAAAGCCCAAAGGCGGCGGTGCATTTTTATTGATGGGCCTGGACTATTGGGCTTTGATAAATCAGCCCCTAGTTGATATAAACGAACTAAGGAAGGTTATCATTTAAATTTTGTCCCTTTTTTTTAATTGAAAAATAGTTGTGCAAATAAAATTTTCGAAAAATCTTTATCGAGCACTATGGTAGATTAGGGTCTAATAATTTTTTTTTCTTATTCTTGTCATATCTAGTCTTTCTGCTTATGAGTTTTGAGCTGAGGGTTTTAGAAAACAGCCTCTCTACTTCTATGAGGTAGCGGTAAGATCTGCGTACAATCTACCCTCTCCAGACTCTACTTGTGGGATATCACTGAATATGTTGTTGTTATAGTTTTTTTTCCATATATTGCTCAACTTTAAAGAAAAAAATATTATATTATCGTATTATATTCATAATAATATACAAATGTTGACTATCACTAATGTTTTCTTAGATTTTCAGTTTTCTCATAAGGAATTTTTAGATTTTAAATGGCTCAATGGAGGTTATTTACTAAATAGAGGATACAAAGAGGGACAATTGACGAAAATTTGTGATTAATTTTTCAAGACCTCTATTTAAGGTATAGTAGATGTATATAAACTTCTTTAGTTTAACCAATTCAGAATCATTTATACACAAATCGAAGTTGCAAAAATTCTAAATGATACCTAAAATTTTGTACATTACTTCAGCAAAAAAAAAAAAAATTTACTGTCATGTGTTATTTATTGTTAGTCGCACCTGCTGTTCCCTTACCTTACATTTCATTTTGTCATATCTAGTTTTTCTGCTTATGGATTTTGAGCTGAGAGTTTTAGGAAACAACCTCTTTACTTCTACGAGGTAGCGGTAAGGTCTGCTACAATCTACTCTTCCCAGACCCCACTTGTGGGATATCACTGGGTATGTTGTTGTTGTTGTTGCACTTCAGCAAAAAAACTTTAAATATTTCTGTCTTAAGTTTAAATATACATGTTTGAAATCTGACTTATCAAAATCTAACTTTAATCAATGAAAAAATAAAGATAAACTTGAGGTACTTCAATTTTATTTAAAATTTGACTTGACAAGCCAAAACTCCACACACTTCTCTTGTATGATTTTCATATGTCATAGTCACATAACAAATGCTCCTTTTTTTATCCTTTTCTTTTCTTCAATGTCATAATGAAGATATAGAAATATGAAAACCATATTGAATTATAAATCCCACTAAAAGTGCACTTGTTATTAATGCTTATTATTTGTTTCCCATATTATACCCCTATGTGACACCATCAATACAATATAACTAGCTTCACTTTTCCAAGAAATGGGTAGATTGCTTAGTAGAATGATAATATGGATTACACTTGTTCCCCAACAATACAACAAAAACACTTTACAATATAGTAGAAACAATATGGAAAATGAATGGAAATTCTCTTATTGGCTACCAACATATATGTTCACCTTATAAAAAGAGAAAAAAAGAGAGTTGACTTTTATAAAATAATCTTTTTTATTAAAAAAAAAAAGAGATTTAACACCATTTTCATGGAGGGTTCAAGTCATTAATAACGTAATTTTTGAGTGGCTATATATAAAAATTTCAAAATTCCTCAAATATTATCATAGAACTATTGTTGTTCAGATCGATTAATTATGCATATGTATCTATATTTAGTGTTTGATTAGGCCTCACACAATAATAATTAAGA
>JAOTQR010000086.1:4976166-4986886 GCA_025774065.1 Solanum ossicruentum
CTGAATTTTTGTTTATAACAGAAATCTCGAATTTGATTCATAAAAATAAGTAAAAAATATATACTTTTTCATAAATTTTATGCAATACAAAATTAAATAAATTGAGACTTCAAAATATAATTCACATAAATGCAAAATAAATAAAAAAAGAGAAAAGAGATAAGATTGCTAGAAATTTATAATGTTAATATAAAGATCAACTTACAAATTTGGGGAGAAAATAACAAAAAATATCTTTTATAGTTTAATGTAGATTCAAAATAGCCTCTTAGATATGTATGGAACAATTTTGAGTCTTTAAAATTATCAAAATTTATATCTTTTTTAAAAATCATTGAATATTTATCAAATTCAAATATAATATGTTAGATTTTACGAAATAACGAAACTCTTTTTAATAAAAACTCATATTTAAAAGTGTAATATTGTAGTTTTTATATAGAGATTGGTATAAAATTTTTAAGGTATAACTTTATCTAAATTTTTTATATTATATTTTTTCATGTCTCACGCAATTTTCTGTAATGCAAATTTTAAGATTTCGTGAGAAATTCTTAATATTTATGATTAAATCTTTCTTCTCCACGATTTTCATAATACCTGATGAGAGCAATAAATATTTAATAGAGACCAAGAGAATGCTTGATCATGAAAAATGCAAGTGTTTAAAAGAAAAAAAAATATTTTTAAAAAAATAAATAATAATATTTAAAATTTAAAATTATGTTTCGCCAGTCATACAAATTGAAGAAATTCTTTTGGTGCTTTTAAAATTCGACAATTTTTTTTAAAAAAAAATTACAGTCAAATATATTTTCATAGTTTAAATTTAAAAAATAAAAAGATAAAATTATGATCATACACAATCAATTTAAAGAACCACAATTATCATTACACATGCTTAAGGAAGCATTTTGAATCTAATATCAAACCTAAGGGACCATTTTTGTTACTTTTATTTTTTCTTTACGAGTAGAAAAACAATCTATCATATTAGTAATTTATTCATTTATTAACTCTAGTTTATTTCGATTCATTCGAATTCAGTTCAGATATCTTTTTTAGTTTTTTATTCCATATTCAAAACTTTGTGAAATCCCGATTAAATTCAGCTGACGTACTTCATTTGGGTGGTATTTCTACAAGATTTTTTTCATTCTCAGGATTCAAATCCGAAGGTGAAGCATTTAGTGCATCACAAGCCAGCTTGTTCAGCTCAAACATCTTATTTGGCAGGAATACTAGCCTAAGTTGTCTGAATTGTTGATATTGGATTTTGAATCTGCTACTCTCTGATAGAAAAATGTCAAGTTCCACTATGCAAATCTTAACATCATCTTCATTATTCTCAACCCAAAAGAACCAATTTTCTCAAATTTTCAACAAAAAGATAAAATCTCCAGCCAAAACAAGGAGGAGGAGACCAAGAATGGAGGTTTTGGCCATGGCTAATGAGGATTCAGCTAAAAATGACAAACCCACTAAGCTAATTACCTTTTTGGGTAAAGGGGGTTCTGGTAAAACCACTTCTGCCATTTTTGCTGCTCAGGTTTGTCAATTAAGTGTAAAATTATGCTATAAAGATTCTAACTTTATGTTGTGTTTGTACCTTTAAGTAGTAGATGTATGTTGTTGTTGTTGTTTTGGTTGGAAATGTGGGGTTTTGTTGATTCTTGTTTGGGGTGTGTGTGTGTGTGGCTTCTGTGAGGGGATAAGACTTGTTTGTTTGTTGGATGTTTAAGAAAGAATGAGTTCATTTTCTCTTATGTAGAGCTTTTATATTAGTGCTAATACTTTGCCCGGAGAAGGGCTTATGGTTTTTGATTGGATTGGGTGAGATAAAAGCAGGAGGTTCCCAATCTGGTATGGTGCACTGGACTTAGCAAAGTACTTGAGTAAGATCTGTACAGTCTGCGTACATTTTATCCTCCCAAACCCCACTTGTGAGATTCCACCGGGTAGATTGTTGTTGTTGTTGTGTATTATAATGAAATGAGGATTGGGATATTTTGGATTTTCTTGTCAAGAGAGCATCCTATGATTCTTCACTTATAGGGTCAGTAAAGAGTTTAAAGCTTACTTTGCGTACTCCGATTAGTTCACGATTAAAGCTGTTAAATATGTTTAGTCTCATTGTTGAGATTACTAGTGGAATATTTAGCTATGCAGTTGAATAGTGTGTATTACTCGTTTTTAAGATCAAGGGAACTGAATTTTAACCAAAACTAAGTAAAGATTGAATTTTTCTTGTTGACTTGTATGTTTCTTTTAATCGAGTTAAGCTATGATTATGAGGTTTGTGGCACAATATATTCAACAAAACTCAGAAGAGAAGAATAAGTGGTGATATTTCATCGCAGTTACTTTCACGATTTGTTCATTTGTCTTAAATAAAATTCAAGTTCAACTGTCTTTTCTTAGAAACTGTTTTCAATGGAATTATACTTATTTTTAATACATATTCAAAATCGGAAGAGCTTAGTTTTTAACTTCAATACTGTTATTTATGATTCTGCTTAGGATGCCCGAATAAAACCACTTTTTCTCTTGTCACGAGCTCATTCTCTTGTTTTTCAGAAGGAAAACTCGTTACCTTTGTCTATCCTTTTCTTTTCCTTAAACTCTGTGAGCAGTGTGGCAAAGAATAGAAAAAACATCCAGGAGTGCAGGGGAGGGGGTATGAAATGAATAAATCTCATGAATTGTTTAGAAGTTTGTTTTCGAGGGATTAGCATAATGTTTGTTTCCGAGGGATTAGCATAATGGTGTTCTTTTAGGTGACTTAATATCTAGACAAAAGCTATGTTCTGTATGTGATGATGACACATACATTTAGTGCTCATGCAATTAAGACAACATTCATCGATCACTGCATGTCTGGCTATTCTCCCCTATGAATTTTAACAGCATGATCTTCTATTTAGTGGTTTATTATCTTGGCACTATCGTCTTGTTTACGCTGTCTTTTCCCTTTCATTTTCTAGTATATGTCTCTGATATTATTACTTGTTCATCTAATACGTTCACATAAAAATAAAGAGACATTCTGTATCAACCTTGAATCCACTTGTCTTTTCTCTAATGCTGTATCATACCAGGAATCACGAGCCTCTCCTGCATATGATGAAGTTTGGTAGACTAACTAGCAAATTTCTTTTCTTACCAGCATTATGCAATGGCAGGGCTCAAAACCTGTTTGGTGATACATTCTCAAGATCCGACAGCTGAATATCTTCTGAATTATAAGATTGGGACATCTCCGATAACATGCAACAACAATCTTTCAGCTATTAGATTGGAAACTACAAAAGTCTGTTCCTGTTATAACCCTACTTCACCTGTCTTCCTGCAATATTGAGATTGTACATTTGGTTGCGATTTGTTTAGGCTAAACAATAATCAGTAATTGCAGATGCTCCTTGAACCTCTCAATAAGCTGAAGGAAGCCGATGCTCATCTTAATATGACTCAAGGAGTTCTTGAAGGGGTGGGTATGTAACTTAGTGGTGTGTTTATCTGACATTCTTTCGCCAGAAAATGGATGAATCGCTCTTTGAGTAACTTTCTTCGAAATATAGTAGGTGGTCGGAGAAGAGCTTGGAGTACTTCCTGGAATGGATTGCATATTTTCATCCCTAGCACTCGAGCGGCTTGTAGGATTTTTTGAAAATGTGGTTCAACAGAACAGCAAAAAAGAGAAATTTGACATTATTATATATGACGGCATGAGTACTGAAGAAACAATCCGGATGATTGGTGCGACCAGCAAAGCAAGGTTAGATCTTCTCCAAGACTTGTCAAATGTATCTATGCCAAAACTGATGGGGAGTATCATATCACTATTTCCACATGCAGATTATACTTAAAATATCTCCGCAATTTAGCTGAAAAAACTGATTTAGGAAGGTTGGCAAGTCCCTCACTGTTGAGACTAATGGAAGAAGCCATGACTCTAAGCGGTAGAAAACCTAATCTGAATGGGAAAATGAGTTCAGAAATTTGGGATCTTCTAGAACAAGTATTGGAGGTACACCAGCTACTTGTCTGTTTTCGTGATACCATCTATTTCGAACTAAAGGTTCTATTGATTTTGCATTCTACAGAGAGGGTCTACAATATTCGCCGAGCCAAAAAGGTTTGGTTGCTACATTGTGATGGATAGAGATAGCCCTCTGTCTGTGGCGTCTGCTTTACGTTACTGGGGTTGCATAATCCAGGCTGGTGCACAGGTTTCTGGTGCATTTGCTCTTACAACATCGAATTCGAGTGGAGAAGTAGGGGCAACAATTGAGGACTTTTCACCTTTGCCTTCTGCTTTTGTTCCATCTATCTCAGCCGGAGCCCATTTAGATTGGAACAAAATTATGCAGGATAGTCATAGCGAGAGTGCACGGAATCTTCTGACTGTAACAGCTCATAAGACCAGCATTCCTCCGGTTACCTTTGATCCATCAAACAAAATTGTCACGCTACTCATGCCCGGTTTTGACAAATCAGAAATCAAGCTATATCAAGTACGTACTATGGTTTATTTTACCTTTCTGCACATGGTTTATTTTACCTTTCTGCACTATGTGAGGTGATCCTCTTGTGAATTTCAATGCAATTAAATTCTTCTCTGGATACTATTTTGGTAACGGGTTCAAGCGTTGAAAACAGCCTCTGGCAGAAATGTAAGGTAAGATTATGTATAACAAACCCTTGTGGTCGGGCCTTCCCCGGACCCTTGCATAGTAGGAGCTGTAGTGCACCGTGCTTTCCCTTTATACTATTTTGGTAACATACCTTAATCAAATGCTCGATGGATAATAACTAACCGATAGTTTCTGTAAGCATTTGCCGTAGAAAATTATCAGAAAGTGGTCAGCTTCTTCAAGGTGTTGGACTCACTGCAAAGAAAACCTGACTATGAAACACTAAACAGATGCTTTCATTTACATGAAGCATTATACTATGTAGGATATGATAAGATTTTTGCTGTTAATATAGCACATGAAAAGTTCTTCTGACATGTAACTTGTTCTAGTTATCCAAGTTGAGAGTGTTCGACTCTTTGAAGCTACTACGATGACCAAAGGCTCGTTGTTGTTATTGTTCTCACCATCATCTTTACAATTCATGCTACTGAAAACCAAATCATATGGTGAAATTAATCAAAATTTCTGGCTATTTGCAGTTTAGAGGGGGGTCTGAGTTATTGGTGGAAGCTGGTGATCAGAGACGCGTGATTCGTCTACCATCTCAACTTCAAGGGAAGGTTGGAGGTGCCAAATTTGCAGATAGAAGTCTTGTCATCACAATGAGATAGCAGATGAAACCAAGAAACCTCACCTACACACATGGCTACAAGCATGCAGAAAGAGTCGTGAGTTTTTAATGGCCAAGCAGTAAATAAATCCTTTTCCTATTTATATACAACATATGTTAAATGGTAAAAAGGATACTGATGATTGAGTCTCCATAGAGTTTCTGGTAGATGATTTATATGGCCATATTCACATGTAATATATACTCAAATTTCACAGAAGTGATGAATATGGAGTTCCAAATTCATTCATTGTCAAGTGATGTTCTCAAAGTGTTTTACACTACAATATTTATTCTTGCAACTTCTTTTAAACTAATCTGTGTTATGTGATATTCTCCTGGAATTGAACCTTTTGAATTGTACAACTGTGCAAGATACAACATGTTTACTATACTTGGAGAAAATGATGAAATATACAATGACCAAAGCTAAAATACAAAGTCTCATGGTTCTTGTGTATTCTCTCCTCCTGTTTGTGACTGAACACGACTCCGTAGTTCTTCAAACGCCTTCATGCTTTCAGCATCAAATCCTCCAGCGAACTGAGAAGGAAAAAGGAAAGACGAAAAAGAAGGATTTTCAAAGCCGAGCTTGTGAATTGTTGAATCTGTATCTCTACTAAAACAAGTGAACAAAAATGCAGATGTGGTGTATGTACCTGATGAACTCTGAAAGCAAAACGAACCCCTTGTAGAATCAAGAATTCTCTGTTTGGTTCCTTCTCGGGTCCATCCATGGCATCAAGCTCTGATGATACACGTTTCATGTACTTCCTCGCCAATTGTACTGACGAAAGCTTGATCTGCACAAGAGGAAAACATAACAGATTATTTCTCGGCACACTTCTTTTGTTCATAAGTGAAACCACATTGTATGTTAGTTACAGAGGTTTTTGATATTTGTGAAAATATGCTAAAGTGGAAACTTCACAACATTCTAAGGTTTTCTTGCAGCATGGTTCTTGGTGGAAAATATGTTTAAAAGCCTTGAGAAAGAGCATCAGACTGACATTCTACATGAGAACATACCTTGCCAACAACACCTGAATCTTGCAACCAATCAGTAGGAATTCCAAATTCTCTGTATCGTGATGCAGCCATATCACGAGTACGCAATAGGGCATAAACACTCTGTTCCAGCCTGGCATCCAGAATAAAAAACTGAGCTAGCTATAGAAGAATGAAATGAGGAGACAAAAAAAAAAGGAACAACTACACATGAAAGGGTACCAATTCCAAATAAGCAGAAGTTTAAATATGGTATGGATTTGTAGTTTAATTCTCAACCATTTTCACATCCGACCAGTGGAATAGCCAGGATTTTCACTAAGAAGTACAAAATACAAAAGAAGCCATAGGGGGTTCGACATCTACTATATATACATAAAAGTAATTTTAACCATGTATAAACAATGTAATTTTCAGGCAAAGGGGATTCAGATGAACCCTCATCCTTACCTGGCTCCGCTCCTGCATCCTAACAAACCTAAAATATCTTGTTTAAACACAAGATGCATAGATATCATTAGAGACTTACTTTTCCAGTAACCTGTACATCTTTTTCAAAGCAGCATCACATTGAAGATTTGGGTCATCTACAAAGGTGGTTACTTGCTTTTCTAGTTTCATTAGATCTTGATATTCGAAGGCAGCCTCTCTCAATGCATCCGCTTTTCCCTCAGGCCAGTCAAAGTGCTTGAGGACAGCTCGTTCGTCAACCTTGAAAATAATCAGTGAGATACACTGTTAACAAGTATATAAGAAAGTGCATGGTCCTTGACGCTTGAGAGAGATTAATTAACCAACAATTTTCATATCCACCATAAAAAAGTATGATTAATAAGTCTTATTTAAGGAAAAGGGAATTTGAAGGTGTTATGTCAAGAGGAAATACCAAGAAGGAGAGTTCTTCATCTAGCCAGTTCACGAATGCGACTAGATCCTCAACATTGGTAAAAGAAGCAGCACGGACTTCAGCTGCTAATGACTCGACAAATTCACCTTGACTTTCCACATCAGCTTTCACCTGGTTTTGCACAATTCTCCTTTGAGTCAGAATAGGGTAATAGGCACATACATTTATTCAAAGGAGTAGAAGAGAAGTTCTACATACAGCTAAGAGGAATGTGGATCTGTTTTCTATCTCCCCGATCATGTTGCTTCTTGCATCGGATGTGTTTGAAGTAGCGGTTATCAAAGCTGATGTGTCCTTCTTTGACTCACGTTTCATCAATGATTGGTAGAATTCAACTAATTCAGGAGCACGATGGACCTTATCACCTCCAGCTCCTCCTTTCATTAGAGATCCAGGAGGAGGTGGCGGTCTAGGAGGTCCTCCGCCAGGTGGCGGTGGCGGTAGTGGAGCGCCAGGTGGAGGTGGTGGTGGTGGTGGACCACCAGGTGCTCCACCTGTAACATTATTATCAGCTGGAGCTGGACCACCTCCTGATCGTTTAGGAGGTGGACGAGGAGTCCTAGTAGGTCTTTTCTCAATATTAACAAGTTTCATTTTGCTAACTGCTTGAGCATCGGTTTTGCTATCACCAGACTGCTCTGCTGAGTCACCAGAGGCGGAGATCTCCGGCAAAACTGCTACTGACCCTGGCAGTGATACTGGCTTCTCTTTCAGTTGAGCAAGTTTTGGAGGCAAGGACTTCTCAAACCTTGCTGCTCTTGCCTGCTCGGCTTTTACCTTAATTCGCTTCTCTCGTTCTACTGCTAGTTTATGCCTATCTTTGAATGCCGGATACTTCTCATCTAGAACTCCTTCCACTGATTTTGACATTAGAGAGAACGACGATGCAACTGAATTCAGTGCGTCAGCAGAAGATTCTTGTGTCCGTGTTTCCAGGGAATCATATTCCTCAGCTGTTCCAAAACTAGTGATGGCTACACTGTCACCCGCATTCCTAAGCATTAGTGATTCCAGCGGGCCTCTTGGTCTAGCACTCATACTCATCCTACCAGGAGATGCTCCCCCAAGAGATCTTGCTGGTGAAGACATAATACTAGAATCGTCTTTACCGCCTCTACTGCCCCATTTCTTCAACTTCTGGATTAAGTTGGGCTTTCTACTGAAACTACTAAATCTGCTAGTGGAACTGTCGATAGAAGCATTATCAAAGTCTTCACTACCAGGAGAAGATGGCTGAGAAAAATTGCTTTCGAGATCTGTATCTCCTTGGCCTCGTTCAGATCCTGCGTATTCTAACATCAATTGTTTGGCCTTCTGTTGAGATCTTGGGCTCAGATTTTTACTGAGATCACGAGCAGATATTTTTCCTTGAGGTGTTTGGTAGTTCCGAAGTTCAAATCTTAAGCATGCGTTGACCCAACGAAGATAAACTAGCTCTTCAACTTCACTAAATCTGTTCATTTGAAGTCCTTCTACTTGTTTAAGAAGATCTTCATTTGTATGCTTCAAATTAATTACTTCTTCCCTCACCTGCGCAACCATTTCATTCTGCAGAAGCATGCCAAAAACAAGTCAGGAATCATCAAAAGCATCACATAATCATTCTCATTAGAAGCTGAGGATCTCAAATTATTCAGGGTGGGAGTGACACATTACCCCAGTACCTCAAAGGCTCCCGCCCATTGCGGGGTAAGGAGTGACACAATTGTCAAAATTAGGAACAGAACTACAAGTGCGTCCATAAGTTCAGCAGAACCTAATAGCTTTGGTTCAAGACATTGAATTTTATGCTTCACAATTTACTTAATATGTGTTAATAGTTTATCCAGAGCCAGTAAGGTAATCTTTTCTAGAAATCAGAATCCCTAAATTCAAAACCTTAGCTCTGTCTCTAGTCAAAATAGAAGAAACTAAAGAGCATGAGAAACATCAAAAGCATAATATGACAATTATGATAATTACAAGAAATCAGAATATGGCTATATAGTTCCAAAATATTTTAAGGTAGATGCATTAAGAAAGCAGAGCGATAAGCTATAAATACACAGATTGTCCTAAACTTGAACACTGACATGAAAATACTGGTCTCAGGTATTGAATTTACCTCAGTCATATTAGACAGCTTTGCGATTTTAGATTCAGCAGCATCTAATTTAATAACCAACTCTCGCTTTTCATGCTGAAGTTCTTTGTTCTTCCTCTTAAGCTCCATAACCTCCACTTCCAACTCCTTCACAAGTTTAAGCTTCTTCTCAACCTCGGAATCTCTCTTAAAAGCTTCCTCTTCCTTTTCTTGAAGTCCGGTAACATGTTGCTTTAGCAACAACAACTGAGCTTTGGTTTGGTTAGCTTCGAGTTGCATCTGCCTTTGCATCTCCTTAATCTTGCTCCTAGCAGCTTCTAGATCTTTCCTAGCAGTAGCTCCGTGAAAAACCTCCTCTTGAAGCTTTTGTTTCTCAGCCTGTAACGTATTTATCGTGATGTTGAGCATGTCAATCTCAACAGACTTAATCTTGAGCTGCTTTTGTAACTCGAGAATATCTGATTCTTGTTCCTTCAAACCATAATACTCAAGCAACTCCCCTTCAAGCTTCACCTCCCTTTCCTCGAGTTCCTTAACAAGGTTTCGCAATCTTTCTAGTTCATTCGCATTGTTGGCCATCTCAGTCTGGTAAACCTTCTCTCTCTCTTCTCTTCCCGTATCAAACTTGTCACTTGGTAATGGAAATTCAATCTCCCCGGATAGAAGATTTTCGAATTCAGGGAAAAGATCATCATCAAGATCAATCTGGTTACCCTGGGCAGGATTTATAATTCCATTGATTAGTTTAACTTCTTCTTTCTCTTCTTCCTCATCCTACAGGTCACCAAACAGAAAAAGATATCCAAATAAGGTCAAACCTCTCTACAACAACATTCCTCTATAACAGTCATATTTTTTGTCGAACCAATCTTTCATGTCATGTTACATTATATGTTCTCTATAACAACGTTTCTCTCTAACCAAAAAAATATCGAAACAAACACAATAACTCAGTATCAAAATCGTTCCTAAAGAAAATATCAGCACTATTAAGCAAAACAAGAGAGCATAAATTTCACTGTACTTACAACCACTTCTTTGAAGCCATCTGTCGAATATAATAGCTGCTTCTTTTCATTCCCTTCGATCCCTCGTTGTTCACCATTATCTATTCACCAAGTTCATAAAATCACAACATAACCACAAATTAGGCACAAAAAACAAACTCTAATCACCTATTTGGATGAATTTTTCCATTAAAAATTGAAACTTTACAGCAACTGTTCTATCAATGTCCAAAACCAAATAGTACTTATTTGCAACATAAACACAAATTAGGCACAAAAAACAAGCTCTAATCACCCATTTGGATGAATTTTTCCATTAAAAATTGAAACTTTAGGCACAAAAAACAAGCTCTAATCACCCATTTGGATGAATTTTTCCATTAAAAATTGAAACTTTACAGCAAATGT
>JAOTQR010000086.1:4986986-5004126 GCA_025774065.1 Solanum ossicruentum
TTAGGCACAAAAAACAAGCTCTAATCACCCATTTGGATGAATTTTTCCATTAAAAATTGAAACTTTACAGCAAATGTTCTATCAATGTCCAAAACTAAATAGTACTTATTAGCAACTAATCAAGAAAATCACCTGAATTATTGGGTAGAGAGTCAGATGATGGCTTTGAGGGTTTTACATTTATCTGCTTAACTGCATAAGCAGCTATAGAAGCAGCAACCAAGAAACCTACCCTAACTATCATGTAGGTATTTTCAGTGGAAAAAATTGAAGCTTTAACTCATTTAACAACATAAAATAATCCCAACCCATCTTTTATGAAACTCCATAGCTCAAGAATCAATCCATGGACTCATCAAAAATGGAAACAAGGACAACCCCACAACTGGAAATAACTAATGGTGCAGTTCTTGAAGGGGGGGAAATATTATCATCTTATCAAGAAAGCAAAAAAGACTGGCTTTTTATACACAACTGTCAAAAATAAACACAGAGAGCTACACGGAACCACCAGTTTCTTGAGTGGCCAATGTTTGGCCAAAGAAGATTGACATTTTTTTGGGATATATAAGGGGTGGGCGGGGGAGGGGGTGGTCTAAAACTTGATATGAAGAGGAATATTTAAGAAGAAAGGGACTTGGAGTACAGTAAAAATATGAGCTTTGGAACAGATGACAGCCAAGATTTCTGCATTCTCACTCAAGTGGTAAAGTGGAAAAAGTAATCTTTGATTCCTAATTAGATTTAGACTTCTCAAATTTGAATTTGTATCTAAAATTGTCTTTATTTTATTAAACGTTATCGAGTATAATAGAAATTAAATAACATGTACTTTACAAGCTTATTAAGATTCGAATTAATTTCGTATTGAAGTATAGAAGAATATAAGGACATATTATTAATTGAATATCATAATAGACCATTAAACAAACCCTCTAGAATTTCTAGATTATATATAAAAAGAAGTTTATTTTCATCAATTTTGAATAGAGCCAAAGATTCATTATTTTTTGGCTTTAGGGTACGATGAAATAAAACAAAATGACTTTTTAAACTGTCTGTGTTTATTTCAATTGTGAAGTAGTGGTTAGTTAATACAACTTTCGACACTAATCATGGGTCATCCGAAAACAGTCGGACTATGTTTTTAAACATAGGGATCAAACTGCGTACATCCTTATTCCGTAATGGACGGGAACCTTTGATGCATTGGGATAATGTTATTGTTGTTTGTATATAAAAAGAAGTTTATAAAAGTTATTAGTTATAAGCTTTTAAGGTAAAGAATCAATTTGGTACTAGTTTAAGTATGGAAGGATATATGGGCTTATTACCCGTAGTGAATTCAAATTTTTTTAAAGGAGTTTAAAATTTTAAGAAGTAAACACATAAACTAATCAAAGGACTTTCGACATCTATTATATATAAATTATTTTTTAATATAATTTTTCATCGAAAAGAGTTCGAATAACCTCCTGAGTATTGTGTGGCTCCATCAGTGCTTATCTCTTCAAGTATTAAATGGTGAATCACTAGATAGAACCTTTCGGATTTTTCGATTATAAAAAAAAATTATGAAATTTATTAATTAAAAGCTTTTAAGGTAAGGACTTGGAGTAAAAATTTGTCTTTTTAATGCATGAATGTTGTCCAATTATTCTTTGTCATTGTACTGCTAATAAGGTGGACCTTTTGTCCATTTATTAGTTCTCCAATTATGCAGGTGGAACTCAATTACAGACCACAAAAGTCAATTTTTAAATTTCTTTTTTCTATCCGATGTCTGATATCTTTCATATTTACGTTTACAAATTCACATCAAAAAAAATATTTTATATTACAAATGATTTTATTTTCGAAACTCACACTTAAGTCCCGCGACCTTTGATGGTCAACTTTTAACCATCAGAATAAAGGAATTTAATTAATATATTACCTGATTAGTGTGTCTTGCGTGATATGTCCAATAATTAGTTTATTATAGCCGACTAATCAAGATACGAAGATTTCCTTTTCTTTAATATAGAGATTATTCTCATACATCTATTACATATATATGTAGTAATAAGCTGACACATTTCGATCACATGCCTACTTCAGCTGTCTGCTTAATCAAATAGTTGTTGATTGACGTGTCTACTTAAGCAAGTAAGCATCTCTCAGTCGACATATCTGCTTAACCGAAAAGCTAAGTAGGCAGCTGCAACTTATTTTTACTTTATCATGGCAACGGTCAATTGACGTTTCTGCTTAAGCAAGCAACTACAATGGAGTTTTATTTTATTGTCTCTATTGATCATTTTCTCAATTGTTTCAAGTGTGGTTTTACAATATTAGCCCTTAACGTAAATTAACATAAAATGTAGTATAAATTGCAATAAAAAAAATTCCTTTGCATATGCCATAATGCTTCTAAAATGCCCCGAGGATTTTCTGTGGATGTTAGCCCACGGATTCTGGCACTGCATGGGACTTCAACGCGACATTCCCGAAAATCATATGAATGGGTCCACAACGAGTCCAGTAACAGGCCCAAATGGCGCAGCGGCATTAGCGGAGGCCTGATAGGATTTTATAAGGCAAAGAACAGGAAAAAAGCGATTTCAGCAACTTTCTATGGGTGTTAGCCCAAGGATTCTGGTGTTGCATGGGGCTCCGGCGCGACATTCCTGAAAAATCACACGAGTGAGTCCGCAACGAACCCGGCAAGAGGCTCAGGTGGCCCGACGACATTGGCGGAGGCCTGGTAGGATTTATGGGCCAAGGAACAGGAAAAAGGAGATTTCAGCAGTTTTCTATGGGTGTTAGCCCACGGATTCTGGCGCTGCATGGGACTCCGGCGCGACATGCTCAAAAAATCATACGAGTGTGTCCGCAACGAGCCCGTCAAGAGGCCCAGGTGGTCCAACGGCGTTGGCGGAGGTCTGGTAGGATTTTATGGGCCAAAGAACCGGAAAGAGGAGATTTCAACAGTTTTCTATGGGTATTAGCCCACAGATTCTGGCACTGCATGGGGCTCCGGTGCGACATTCCCGAAAAATCATATGAGTGGGTCCGCAACGAGCCTAGTAAGAGGCTAACGTTGGCGGAGGCCTGGTAGCATTTTATGGGCCAAGGAACAGGGAACAGGCGATTCCGATAGTTTTCTATGGATGTTACCCCATGGATTCTGGCACTGCATAGGGCTCCGATACGACAATCCCGAAAAATCATACAAGTGGGTCCGCAATGAGCCCGGCAAGAGGTTCAGTTGGCCCGGCGGCATTGGCGGAGGCCTGGCGGTATTGAAGGAGGCTTGGTAGGATTTTATGGGCCAAGGAACACGAAACAAGTGATTTTGACAGTTTTCTGTGGGTGCTAGCCGACGGATACTGGCGCTGCATGGGGCTCCGGCCTGACATTTCTGAAAAAATATACGAGTGGGTCCGCAACGAGTCCAACAAAAGGCCTAGGTGGCCCGATGGCATTTGTAGAGGCCTAGTAGGATTTTATGTGCCAAGGAACAGGAAAACAAGCGATTGCGACAGTTTTCTATGGGTTTTAGCCCACGGATACTGGTGCTGCATGGGGCTCTGGCGCGACATTCCCGAAAAATCATACGAGTGAGTCCGCAACTAGCCCGACAAGAGGCCCAAGTGGCCCGACGACGTTGGCGGAGGCCTGGTAGGATTTATGGGCCAAGGAACAGGAAAAAGGAGATTTCAGCAGTTTTTTGTGGGTGTTAGCCCACGGATTCTGGCACTGCATGGGACTCCGATACGACATTCCCAAAAAATCGTAGGAGTGTGTCCACAACGAGCCCGACAAGAGGCCCAGGTGGTCCAGCGGCATTTCCAGAGGCCTGGTAGGATTTTATGGGCCAAAGAACAGGAAACAAGCGATTTCGGCAGTTTTCTATGGGTGTTAGCCCACAGATTCTGGCGCTGCATGGGGCTCTGATGCGACATTCTCGAAAAATCATATGAGTGGGTCCGCAACGAGCCCGATAAGAGGCTGGCATTGGTGGAGGCTTGGTAGCATTTTATGGACCAAGTAACAGGAAATAGGCGATTTCAATAGTTTTCTATGGATGTTACCCCACAGATTCTAGCGCTGCATGGGCTCCCGTGTGACAATCTTGAAAAATCATACGAGTGGATCTGCAATGAGCCTGGCAAGAGGTCCAGTTAGCCCGGAGGCATTGGCAAAGGCCTGGTGGTATTGGTGAAGGCTTGGTAGGATTTTATGGGCCAAGGAACAAGAAACAGGTGATTTCGACAGTTTTATGTGGATGCTAGCCGACGGATACTGGCGCTACATGGGGCTATGGCGTGACATTTTTGAAAAAACATGAGTGGGTCTACAACGATCTCGGTAAGATGCTTAGGTGGCCCGACGACGTTTGCAGAGGCCTAGTAGGATTTTATGGGCCAAGAAACAGGAAAACAAGCGATTTCGACAGTTTTCTGTTGGTGTTAGCCCATGAATTCTGTCGCTGCATGGGGCTCCGGCGCGACATTCCTAAAAAATCATATGGGTCAGTCCGTAATGAGCCCAGCAAGAGGCCCAGGACGCCTAGCAAGATTTTATGGGCCAAGCAACAGGAAACAAGCGATTTTGACAATTTTTCGTGGATGTTAGCCCACAAATTCTACGGCTGTCGGGGCTCGAGGCCCATTTTTTCCAAAAATTTATACAAGTCCATCCATAACGAGCCTTCCAAGAGACCCAGTAGCCCGATGGCGCCAAACAATGCCTGCTAGCATTTTATGGGCTCCAGAACAGAAAACAGGCGATTTCTACAGTTGCCGATGAATTTTCTTTACCTCAACTCTTGTTCTCTAATAGAATTGCCCCATGTGGAAACAATGGAGGATTTTGAGTTGAAAAAACACTGCTTTCTTCGATTCCTCATACCACATATGACTATATTTTGATGATAAATCAAGGAGTTCCTCATTGTAAACAAATGCTTTATCAAACTGACGAAAGAAACAATGCATTCTTCTTCAAAATACAACAAAAAGTTAACTCTTCAATTTCTTTCTGCCAATGATAGAGATCGACAACTGCCATCCATAAATATTAATTGAAACAGATAAGTGATTTTTATGTAGTTTACAAGATGCCACCAAGAAAATATTTAAGAGGAAAATTGATCATGAAAATGACACAATGTACATTAACACAGATGGATTATTAAACTTATAGGAGGACTCTTCTCCTATTGCTCCTCCCATTTCCACCTTCGTTCAACCTCCTCGAGAACTTTAGCACGAGCTTGATTTCTTCTTGCTTCATCCTCGACCCATGATCTGTTTCAACAAAACATGCATTGTCAACTACCTAAACATATTGAAATAGAAAATGCAACCATCAGATCATTAGTTTCCCATTTTTGCTTCTTTTTGCAGTGCCACCACAACTTTAATGCTCAACCATTCCCTCGCAGGTCACCTCACCAAAAGAAAAAGCATGTTTTCGGTTTTTTTTGTGCATATTTTCATGCCAAAAACAGACTACAAGTGCTAATGAGTTATCAACCTCCCTTGGTCTTTCCCTTGGTCTCTAACTATGTTCTAGGAGTAATTCAATAAAAAGTCTCGGGGAGTACTATGATCATGTTTAAACCACTTGTGGAACTACATTAGGTAATGTTGTTGTTATGATCATGTTTGTCAATAGAAGATGTCCTAAGTCTAAGACTTCATCAGCGTCTCAACAAATACTTCACTCTTATGTTGTCTGCAATCTATGCAGTATAGAGCAGACGTACGCCTTAGCATGATTAGTCATACTTCCTAAAGCTATTTAACATTCACTGAACTTCTGCATGTTGAAACTCCATAAGCTATTAAAGGATACGACAAAAGAAATTAAACAACAGTTACCATTTCAGAAAAAAACGAAGTAAACAAAAGCTACAATTAAGTGATTAACACAAATTTGTACCTCAGTTTTCGCAAAGCTTCAATCTCAGCTTCCAACATAGATTTTTTGTCAAGCAAAGCTTCATGCTTAACCTGCAAATTATGAATCGTACTGCTTAAATCACACTGCTCATCCACATGCTTAAACTTCTCACATGCTAGCCTTTCGGACATCTCATTGACCTCTTCCTTAAGACTAGAAAGTAGCTGTTTCTGACAGTCTAGAGCTGCCTTCTGCCTCAGAAGCTCAGCTCGAGCAATCTCTTGTACAATTTTTCCCTGTTCTAAGTCTCTAACAATAGCAAGATAAGCACTCTCTACCTCCAAACCACGACTTCTTTCTGCTTCCTTTTTACTCTCCCAAATCCTCTGTATTTCTCCTCTATCAAGTAGGTCGGACTTTATTTCTTCCATTGTCATTAGTCTTGATAAATTTTCTGCTTCAAGTTTTGCCAGTTCACTTTGTATATATTCTTCCATCCTCCCACTTGTCAGCGAAACAGCTGCCTGAGCCTTCGTGGATGGTTTATCAGGCTGGAATCGTTTTGCCTGTCCTGTAAATGATCATACATAGCTGATTAACCAACTTCCAAATCCATAGCTTCAGTATACTCAACTGACTTGCATGCGCTAAATTCCTCCTATATCTTTTTATTTTTCTACCACATCACCCAAATGATACGAGTGAATTAAGTAATTTCATAAGATGTTTTTAAATGTCAAATAATGCATGGGCAACATGCGAGTATTTTATTTATATGGAAGTAGTGACATTTTTGCTCTTTGGATCTTATAAAATGTAATTCTTTGTGCGTTAGAGCAAAACAGAGAAAGAAAGAGACCAAAAACTCTCCGAAGAATGCTCTGTTCGCCAGCCTGTAAATCGACAAAAAGTTCCACCAAAGCTCCAGAATTGATGTCCCTTGCATCCAGAAAGCCTATGTTCTTCCTTGATATCTGAACTGTACACAGAGTAAGATATTCAGGCAGATAAAGGGCATCAAAATCTCATTAAAGTTGGAACCAGTGCTGGAGCGTGGTCTTTCCCCTACCTCTACGTCTATCCCTGGCATGACTTCGTACTCTAATTTGGCTTTCCAACTAATTAGATCTTGGCGAGACAAAAATCTGAAACAGCAGAACAGACATTAACTTGAGTAGAAGCATAGATGAAGGCAACGAAGGGAGAAATGATATGAAGCGACAAAAACAACAAAGGGAAGGGAAAGGAGGGAGAGATGAAAATCATAGTACCTATCGGGGTAAAAACAGACACCCTTGTCTTCTGAAACATTTGGAGTGGAAGCAAACTCCTTATCTGACAGCTTGCTAGGAATAATACCAGCCTCAGCTAGCGCTGAATAACATTTTAAGCAAGAACTGTAAGTATTAGCTCCTTCAACGATGACATATATTATGCTTGGGTAACATTATGTCAAGCTTACATTGAATGGTTGCAAAATCAGGGTCTTCGACACTCACATCATCAAAGGCAGCAATTGTAGAACCAGAAAGCACAACTGATGGAACTATTCGATGGTTTCTACTCCTAGAAGTCAAAAAAGAAAATGGTTAGAATAACTAGACAGTGGTACTCACATTTTCTTCTTCTTCCAACAAAGAACTGGACAAACAAATATCTTGACCAAAAGTACCTTTCCAGTCGTGCGTTTGCTTTAACTAACCATCTTGCATATTCCCTCCTTGAACATAGTTCATCTGCTTTAACAGCATCTTCAATGATCTGTATACTTTAGATTATAATGGTGAAACTATGCTTGGAACCGAATCTAAACAATCGAGTGAAGTCAGAGAGCGAGCGGCACAAATAGTGCTACAGCATAAAGTCACAACACTTAACAATAAAACTGCAATATGACAGCCTAATTTCTAATTATTTCTCACAGCATAATGGTAAAGCCATGCTTAGGAGCAAATCAAAACAATTGAGTGAAGGGTGAAAAACAGAAGGACAAATAACATTATCAAGTAAAGTCACCATAAACAATAAAGACTACAAAATGTAACAGTCTAGATTTCACAGGAAAAAACACATTACCCATAGTCATATACTAAGAAGGAGAGATAAGGAAGGAACCACAGTCCAGTTTGAATGTGAAACCTACTAGCTTAATTACATTTCGTTTTTCTAACAGCAGTATCTAGGCAATGCCATTTCTCTGGGCTGCCTTCCTGAGGATGTTACTGAACTTCCCTAAGCCTCCCATCTCACACTCATCACAAGGAAACGCGAAATACTCATGATTCTGCATGCACAGCAAAAGTTTCCTCTGAAGCTGGACATTAAAGTTTCGACCAAAAATAACTCTAAAAAATCAGAGCCATCAGGACCTATGCTACGCCGCATGTCTTGGAAAATATGCTGGTAATGGTTTGACTTACTAGTGCAATACAAAGTTCTATAGCCATCGTGCTGTTCAAATTAAGTCAAACACTATAATGAAATGAACTATACTAAGTCCATAATATAACATAGCTCTGAATAGAAAATTGTAGAAGTACAGCAGGAAAGCTTATTAGTTATTACTCCCAAATGGAATAAAGGTCAGGCAACTATACCTCGAGTTTCTTCAACATACAAAGAGCTTCTTCTTGAGTAGAATCTACAGCAAAAGGAATTGTAATACGCCCAAGTACTCCTTTAGTTGAAACATGGCTTGTCTCTTCAAAATGAAAATGAACAAGAAGTTTAGGCCAGTGAGGAATAAAATTAAAATCAAAGCTAATGAACAGAACTGCTATCATTCTAAGTAATTGAACAAAAGAGAAAATGGTACAAATTATTACTGCAAGTAAATTTTGAAAAAGAACTACTATTAACATCAAATCAAGCTCAAAATAAAATGAGATAACATGGGTGAATGCAGACAAGCATTGAATGAGGATTTTCAATTCAATTGTCGTCACATATCATTTCTGTTTCAACTTTCAGATGAGAATAAAATGAAAAATGAAAGTTTTAAACTTGAACTTGCATGTTAGAACTAGCCATACAAGTTTCTTTTATTGACATGAAGAAAGAAACAGAAGAAATCTGAATATTGTTGGTGTACACTTTCCAGGAGTTCTTTCAGTTTATCAGTTTGCTGGAAAATGCACCAAGCCAAACAAATTAAGAGAACAAGCTTCTGAACAGGAAATTACAAGTTTGACACAAAAAAGGAAAGGCTAAACAGCTTCTTCTTTTATGTGGGGGGATGATGGTGCTGTTGCGCCTCGACTATTTCATCAAGCATCAGTATGATAAAGCAGATGGACTAGTGTACATTAGCATATTGGTATACAATTGTACATTAAAGGATGGAAAGGGGACAGGCAAACCAACCTTTATCCAAATAAAGAAGAGATTCAATAATAAGCAAAATATTCCCAAACCAAATAAGGCTCTAAAGAGATATCATTACATGATACAGATATTTTATGCAAATATTAGCATTTCTTATGAGACAAGACAACTCGCTTTACACGCATTATCTCTAGATATTGCAATTAAGGTAATCATATGGACAATTTATTTAAACAATCAAACATCATAACAAAGTTTGGTTAAGCTCTAAACCTTACCCAAGACGTCATTTTTACCATTGAAATCAGAAAATGCCTCCACCATTGACAAATCAGCCGTTTCGCCATCTTCACCCTTACTAGCAACCTCATTAGGTACTAAATTATCATGTGACTCATGGAATGCCCCAGTAAATTGAAATTTGTATCCTACAAAAAGCACAACAATGTACACCAAAAACTAAATTACACTTCTACAAAGCACAGCAGCACTATAAACTACCACAACAACAACATCCCCAGTGCAATCTCACAAGTAAGATCTGGGGAGGGTAAAATGTACCCAGACCATACCACTAACTCACCACTAACTCATAGAGGTAGAGAGGTTGTTTCCGAGAGCACTATAAACTACCCAATCAACAAAATCAGATCACAAAAAAACCTCACCTTTCTGGTATAATGAAAAGTAGGAAACAACACCAAGTCCAGCAGCAAGAGACACTGACATACCAATAACCAAAATTTTTGACAAACCTGCAAAAACCCATCTTTTAATTCCCCCAATTCTCAAGAATATCACAAGATCAAGTTTTTAGTCATACCAAAACCTCAAAAAGTGAAAATAAATTGCAATTAAAAAATACCCTTCTTCTTCTTCTTGACAACTGGAGGTTCAACAAAGTCCCATCCATTGTACTCATCAAATGCATTTGGATCAGAAATACCCCAAGAAACTTCTGCAACTTTTTCTGAAACTGAAGCAGAAAGGGAAAACTTAGAAGTTCTAGACCTTAGGAGAAATGGGTATGAGGGAAAAATCAAATCTTGATTGTAGATGAAATGGGAATTACGTGGAAAGGCAAGAGAAGAAGGGATTATAGAAGAACACATTTCTTGATGTTCTTCTTTTAGGGTTTTAGGGTTGTCTATAAAATGTGTTCTAGGGTTTTAGATTCAAAGGGGTAATGGAAACAAGAAAATTGTGGAGTTGAAGTTCATCTTCACCCTTTAGCATCAATGGCACACCTAACTGGCATGCTCTTATTATCAATGGAATACTTGCAAGAAAAAATGGGCTTTTGTTGTTGTTGTCGTCCAACTTAAAAATGGGTTTTATGCAAATTTGGATGAATGATTTTCTAATCATTTGAAAATTAGTTGTATTTATATTATTTATTTATGTTTGTTATTAAAGTACACACTTACACTTCGTTTAGACGGTTGTTATGTATTGTTTTTATAATGTATTAAATTGTGTTGTAATGTATTATATAATGTTGTATTGATATCGTTTCAATGAATATAGTGTTTGAATAGACTGCATCATTTTTCATTGTTATATAATGTCATATATTTATGATTTGAATAATAAACATACAAGAAATTATAGGATATGAGGTTGATATCCTGAAAAAATACCGTGAATGATGAAATAGAACTATTAAATAATAATCAAAGTTAAAAAAAAATGAGAAGAAAATATTAAAGCAATAATGCAATCACACCAAATCGGTCGTTAGATAAAATGAATTTTTTCGTCGTTACCTAACAAAGGATCTTTATGATACAATAAAATGGATTTTAAGTAACAATCAAAATAAATATTATATTTAGGAAACAGTCTCTCTACTTCTATGAGGTAGCGGTAAGGTCTGCGCACGATCTACCCTTCCAAGACCCCACTTGTGGAATATTACTGGATATATTGTTGTTGTTGTATTTAAACTAACAATACAATACAACAGGTAGGGTTAACGAAGAATATGTGTTAATTAACTATAATTCTGATGATAAATTTATTGAATTCTTTTCTAAATTCCATACATTTCAGAAGTTTAGTGCACTCTCATTTTTAATTTAAGTAATACAGCTGTACTTCAAGAGATGTATGGCCTAAATATAAAATATAGTGCAACTTGCGCAAGTCTTTTTACAACAACAATAACATTACCCCAATGTATCAAAAGCTCCCGCCCATTGAGGGGTAAGGGGATCAGATGTATGCAGTCTGACCCCTATGTTTACGAACATAGCGCGACTGTTTTCGAATATAAAAGTCTTTTTACCTTTTATAAAATGATTATCTTTCACTCAGATAATTCTATTCGTCAAGCTACTTTACACAAGAATGATAACCAAAGTTCTTGAATGATACTATGACTATCTTTCACACAAATAATTCTATCTATCAAAGCTATCTTTCACAAAAATGATAACCAAGGTTCTTGGATAATACTACATGTTTTTATATGTAAGTATTCATAAATGAAATTATCAAATATTATATGGATGAAGAAAAGTATTTAATAGATTAATCGAGAGAAATGCAAGTGCAAATTGATTCACACATTACAATTAGCCAAAAAAAAAAAAAAGAAAAGAAAAGAAAAGAAGATCAAACTCCACTTTGAACTTGACAAAAATGAGATACCCAGTAAAATCAACAAGTAGTAAAATGTACGCAAACCTTACCTCTACCTCATAGAGATAGAGGGCGCTCTTTCCAGAAGACCTTCAACTCGAATACACCATCTTCAAAAGCAGAAAATACTAGATATGGCTAAATATGCTTATGCAAAATGGAATAATTTTGCCTCCATTAAATAAGTATCTTGTTCCTACCTTTGTTGGTGGTGCTAAAGTGGCTCCATTTACACTGAAGAAGAAAGTGATACTTGCCCACCAAATTGCCAGAAATAATGAAAAAAAGGAACTTATTGAACCTTCATTTTATAAACATCGCTGACAAAATACATATTTACATGAGAATTATCGGTATAGCCATGTATGAAAAACTTAAGAATGTAGCTTATTGCTAGAGTAAACACTCTTCGAACGTGGCGTTTGATGCTTTGGCAATACAGCAGCAAATATCACCATGCCACTGAGGAGAGCTAAACTGAGTCCCATACCGTTTACGATCATGGACTCTGTGCAGCGTTTTTGTACAGCTCCGTTTGTTTGCAAGAAGGTTAACTTCTCGAGAAGTCCTGTTTCTGCTGTTGCTACTGCCAAGCCATATGTGTACAGACCGAGGAATACATGCCAGGGAAGAATACGTATTCTTGTCATTCGCACTTCTCCTCTGTGCCAAAAGCTTAAGAAGCCCATCAACCACTGCAGTAAGTACGAAACATCGTTACAAGCAATTAAACTTCCTTTCCAGTTACAAAGGTAACAAGTTGATATGCAAACAGAACCATTGTGCTCAACTTTTTCACTAGTTCTTGAACATATCTGAAGTTTCTATGACATTGACGGACAGTGGGGACGAGTACTTTTTAGTTGTCAGTTGAAACCAAACTGAGGTGTTTAGATGTGCATAATCAAAATCGGAGTCTTTATTTGCCAGCTGCGACCAAGTTTGAGCATCTGCTTCACTATTATGTGCGGTACTTTACAGCAAAGTCACAGAACTTCTACTTTACTTCATGGTGGACATTTTTACTTGTCAGAGTAAAAAATGTAGCTTGTCGGAGTTGGATTTTGGCAAGGTGATGCTGCTTGAACAAGAATAGTAGCAAACTAGCAATTATAACCAATTGTTGTGTCGAATTGAAGAGTGTGCCGCCTTATGAAAGACGACACTGTTAAGCCCCTCCCACCCCCACAATGCAGGTGTAATGTGTATGATTCCGTGATACAGATATGGGAACCATTTCTTTCGGAAGCTGATTGATATACCTCATGGTTTCTCTCCGTGATCCATTATTGCATGCTTTTTCAACTCTACAGCAGAAGAAAGCTGTAAATCCAGTAAGGTATGTCCTAAGGTTCTTGGTATTCTTAACCTGCAGCATGTTCTCATGAGCTATGTTGCTCGATCCTCAAAAAGTACTACCACACTCGTATCGGATCTTTCAAAATTGCATTAGTTTTGAGGATCAGACCCACCTGGCAACATTTTTGAAGGATCCGAGTATCATAGCTCATGAATGCTCTAACCAGAAGCATGTGTCATCTGTTGAAATGCTAAGCCTATTTTATCAGGAGATAATATAGCCTTGACCAAATACATTTAGTGTCACTACCAAGTTTATGTAAGAGACACAGAGAAGCATCCCAAAAGCTATGTTACTCAAGCTCGCCAAAAATGTTGTCGCACCCCTGTCGTACCCTCCAAAGATGCACTATTTGTGGAGGATCCGACACATACCCAACGACATTTTTGAAGAGCCTAAGCAACATAGCCCAAAAGAACTAGTGACAACTTCATCTCATCAGTTCCTTTTCCACTTGATCTATGGATAGATCACTTTCTTTTTATGTATATCCTCTAGTTAACCTTCCTTTCACTGACTATTCCAACTCAAACATATCAATTTTTCGAAGACACCATTTCATTTTGGTGGTAACAAACTTGTACAAACTAGTACTCCCATTTTTCAAGACCCCATCTGTAGAACCATTTCTACATCCCCTTAAATATCTCCTTGCTCAAATAAACACGTAGTACATCTATCAAATCGCTAGGCCTCATTGAAGCTTCTCCATGCACAAATCACAATTATTACACTAGTAAGTGATTTTATCCTGATTCTAAAGACGCGACATGCCACCAAACTACTCCCTCAGTTTCAATTGTTTGTCTTACTTTTAATTTAGTCTGTTTCAAAATGAATGTCAAAACAACAAGATTGAAAAGCATTTTGATATATTCTACATATCTGATTCAAGTCTTAGTTTCATATATTTCATATCAAGTCAACACCAGACAAACAAACTGAAACGAAAGGATTTCTAGAGTAGAAAGTAAAACCAATACATGATAAGGTACTGTAACCTTCAAATGGAATAAACAGTATACTAATGGATGAAAAATTTACATTCTCAAAATCTGTTTTCAATGTCATTCTTGTAACTTTATGCAGAATCAAATTCAATATCATGCTTGAAACTTCTCAATGTAATTTTTTTTCTTTAATTTAAAGAAAATTATGACCAAAAAGAGATGAGGGAATAAAAACTGCAGAAGAAATACCTGAGCCCCAAATAGGGAAACACAAATGATGCCCATCCAAGAATGCAAACTATAGAAATTAGCCACAATCCCATCTCTGCTATGAAATTTTGTCCATATCCCAAAAATCCCACAAGCCAAAGCCAGTCCTTGGAGACACAAATGCACTGATTTCTTCAAATTTCTTGAACCTGGCAACCATCTATGCACCAAAATGGCTACAATACACCCAAAAAAAAAAAGATTTGATTTTTTAACAAGATATAGGAAGAAAGAAAAAAACCCCACTTTCCAAAATTACTTCCAAAAACAAAAAAGAATGGATTTTTAACAAGATATAGCAAGAAAAAAAAAATCCCTCTTCCAAAATCAGTCATTACCTCCAAGAAAAGAAAAAAGAATGGAATTTTAACAAGATATAGCAGCAACAACAACAACATACTAGTAAAATCCCACAAATGAGGTCTGCAAGAATAAAATGTATGCAGATCTCACCACTATTTCATAAAGATAGAGAGGTTATTTCCGGAAAAAACTCGTCTCAAGATATAGCAAGAAAGAAAAACCCCACTTTCCAAAATCAGTGATCACTTCCAAGAATAGAAAAAAGAATGGATTTTTAACAAGATATAGCAACAACAACAACATACCCATGGAATCCCATAAATAGGGTCAGGTAAAATATAGGCAAATCTTAACTACCTGCTCATAAATATAGAGAGATTATTTTTGAAAGAAGCTCGTTTCAAAATATAGCAAGAAAGAAAAAACCCCTCTTCCAAAATCAGTCATCACCACCAAGAAAAGAAAAAAGAATGGATTTTTAACAAGATATAGCAGCAACAACAATAATATATCAAGCGAAATCTCACAAATGAGATTAGGTAAAAATATACGCAGATCTTACCACTAAAACTCATCTCACTTTCCAAAATCAGTGATCACTTCCAAGAATAGAAAAAAGAATGGATTTTTCACAAGATAAACATAAAAACAAAAAGACCCCACTTTCCCAAAATAACTTCAAAGATAAGAAAACAAGAATGGAAGGAAAAAAAAACACACTTTCCAAAATCACTTCGAATTAAAAAAAGGGGAAGTTTAGCTCACCTTCTCCACTTATAAGAATAAACCCAATTACCATAAACAATGGATGAAGCACCTGCAAAACCAAAAACCAAAGAACTTAACTCAAAACCCCCAAATTTCTTTTAGCTCAAAATGAAGTACATTGAAGTACAAAGAATGTAACTTTACAGCATAAATAAGGTCTTCTTGAGGAGAAGAAGAAGGGTAAAAGCTAGTCTTGAAATGAAGAGCCCAAGTAAGAACAAGGAGGGCAACAATGGAAGCTGAAAATCTTGCTAAGACAAGTAGTGAAAATGGTGAAAGTGATAGTGACTCTGCAGCAGCCATGGCTAGTGAGTAGTAGCTCAGAGGAAGTGTTCTATTATTTGCTCTGTGAAACCGACACCTAGAGAACTGTTCCTCTAAATTCTATAATATATATTTTATAGTAAGTACTATAAATAGAATTGTTTGTAACGTACGTTAATCATAGCGCTATGCTTCCCTTAATTTAAGAGTCGCGATTTGTCGCTCGAGTATAAGGTATAATAATTTTGTATTTAATTGAAGGTTTTAGATAGTTAACATCAATTTTAGTTTATTATATCATATATTAAAATCGAGTTAGCTTTAATTTTAAAAAATTGGTGGTAAAGGAAGGTGAAATAGAGAAAGAAATAATAACATGGAGAATTAAATTCTTAGTGATAAGACGAAAGTTTAAATAGTTAATCAACAGAATTAGTAAAGTGTCCGAATTTAATTCAATAGTATCTTAGACTTGTTTTTTTCATTCACTATTATCATGATGTAAGTGGTCACCTTCTTTTATACTATCATGATGCATGTGGTCACCTTTCTTTTATATGAGATAACTTTGGATGGTTTTTTTTAACGTTATTAAATACGTTAAAGATAGTTTTTAAAAAAAATATTCTATTTATAAAAAAAGTTACATAGAATAAAGTTTTAAAAAGGTATAAATCTAATCATTCGATAAGGTTTTCCCTCATTTTTATCATGAGTTAGAAGTCGTTAATAAGGTAGATTATTTCGTCATAATTTTTTAATTATATTTTTTTATTAGTGTTCGAAGTTTATTACAAATTCCCTCTTCCTTAGGTAAGAGATTTTAAACATCTTGTGTGCCGAAGACTGTTAGTTATTATAAGTCAATTTATTTTTTGTCTATCAGTATGATTTTTTTTATGGACATACTATCCTATTGACATATATTGATGAAAAAAATCCTCTTAAAAGCATATATTATATTCTTTAAGACACGATAATCATCTTTCATGTTAGATTTATGAAGTTGAAGTTAAATTTTCTACTAAAGACGAATACATTCTGAAGTCAAATTTTCTACTAAAGATGAATACATTCCGATTCACAAAGTTTGATCGATCTTAATTTAATTTGCATTAATGAAGATACTAACTTCTTGCAAATTAATGTCACTTCTTATCTATGTTTTCTGAATCAAGAAAACAAATTGGGTTTTTATAATAAAATAAAATGTTAACTTAGAGATGATAACTTTCTTAGTTTGTTGAAATCAAGAAAAACCTTAGGTCTCTACGTGAAAATTAACTACTTGCCCTTTAAAAATTATTTTATGAAACATCAATCGAATCCTGTTAATTAATCTCTTTTCCTATTTGTTACTGCCTTG
>JAOTQR010000086.1:5004226-5023729 GCA_025774065.1 Solanum ossicruentum
GCAACAATGGAAGCTGAAAATCTTGCTAAGACAAGTAGTGAAAATGGTGAAAGTGATAGTGACTCTGCAGCAGCCATAGCTAGTGAGTAGTTGCTCAGTGGAAGTGTTCTATTATTTGCTGTGTGAAACCGACACCTAGAGAACTGTTTCTCTAAATTCTTTAATATATATTTTATAGTAAGTACTATAAATAGAATTGTTTGTAACGTACGTTAATCATAGCACTATGCTTAACTTAATTTAAGAGTCGCGATTTGTCGCTTGAGTATAAGGTATAATAATTTTATATTTAATTGAAGGTTTTAGATAGTTATTTATTCTTTAATAATAGTATAAGTTATCTCATAATAATTAATTTTAGAATAATGTTAAGATCAATTTGAGTTTATTATATCATATATTAAAATCAAGTTGGCTTTAATTTTAAAAAATTGGGGGTAAAGGAAGGTGAAATGGAGAAAAAAATAATAACATGAAAAATTAAATTCTTATTGATAAGATGAAAGTTCAAATAGTTAATCAACTGAATTAGTAAGATGTCCGGATTTAATTCAATCATATCTTAGACTTGTTTTTTTTTTCATTCACTATTATCATGATGTAAGTGGTCATCTTCTTTTATATCATCATGATGCATGTGGTCACCTTTTCTTTATATGAGATAACTTTTTGATGGTTTTTTTTAACGTTATTAAATGCGTTAAAGATATTTTTTAAAAAATCATTTTATTTATAAAAAAAGGTTACATAGAATAAAGTTTTAAAAAGGTAAAAATCTAATCATTGGATAAGCTTTTTTCTTATTTTTGAGTTAGAAGTTGTTAATAAGGTAGATTATTTCGTCATAATTTTTTAATTATCTTTTTTTGTTAGTGTTCGAAGTTTATTACAAATTCCCTCTTCCTTAGGCAAGAGATCTCAAACATCTTGTGTGTCGAAGATCGTTAGTTATTTTTTGACGATCAATATGATTTTTTTTATGGACAAACTATCCTATAAATATATATTGATGAGAAAAATCCTCTTAAAAGCATATATTATGTTATTTAAGACACGATAATCATCTTTCATGTTAGATTTATGAAGTTGAAGTCAAATTTTCTACTAAAGACGAGTACATTCCGAAATCAAATTTTCTACTAAAGATGAATACATTCCGATTCACAAAATTTGATCTATCTTAATTTAATTTGCATTAATGAAGATACTAACTTCTTGCAAATTAATGTCACTTCTTATCTACGTTTTCTAAACCAAGAAAACAAATTGGGTTTTTATAATAAAATAAAATGTTTACTTAGAGATGATAACTTTGTTAGTTTGTTGAAATCAAAAAAATCCTTAGGTCTCTACGTGAAAATTAACTACTTGCCCTTTAAAAAATATTTTTGAAATTTTACAAACTTATTTATCTTTTTTTTAAAATTAATCGTAAGAAAAAATAAAATATATATATTAATTTTATAAATTAACAAGTTTGATCGACTATTTTTAATAATATGAACATTAATGTGAGACAAGAGAATATTCTTTTTTATATGTCCCGCATTAAATTGAGAAGATAAGTATAGTCAGGAGTGATGTTTTACCTTCATCGTCAATTATGAAGAAATTAATAGTTTCGATTCAAATTTTATATTCAATTAAAAAGCACATAGGTCAATTGAGATGTCAATCCGTTTTAGAATGGATTAAATTGTTAATAGTATATAAATCCTAAGGTATAATTATCTTAATACATTATACTTACCCTTGGTTATTTTTCTTCAATTAACATATATATAATATTAGGATTAAGAAGGAGCACTTAATTACATAATTAATTAATTTAATTAAGTATCATATCCAAGCACTTTTTCGTTAATTACCACTAATGTTTCTAATCACATTTCCTTGTTACAGTTTGATGTTAACAATGTTACTGAATTTTTTCAAGTAAAAATTAAAGCTAAGTACAAGGACGGGATATGAAGACATTAAAACTCAGTTTCTTATGTCTTAGAAACAATTATATATTCATAAATTAATAGTTTAATTTACTTATAGTACATTGATATAGTTAAGTAATAGTTTCTGAACACGTTTTAAGTTTTACGTCAAAAAAAAATTGAAGTGTGACAAGTTCGCAAAAGTTCGTATTGTGGACTTGCTCCACCACGATACTTGATATTTGGTTTTAAAAAATAAGAACATTCTAGTCTTTTTCTCACTCATCCTAGACCAAAACCCCAATTGTTTTCGTCCTAAAATCAATAATCTACGTCATTCTTCTATCTGACCCCTAAACATTAAAAATGAGTGGCGTAGTTCTTATAGAAAATATTCATATCATCCTCTAGATCATTACAAGTGATCCTATAAAATTTTGAATTAGAATGCTCTTGGTAGTTATATTTTCAAAAATTTATGAACTGATACACATAAAATTTTGTCTCTCTAATATTAAAATTCGTGTGCTGGCATCATGCTGATATTAACACTACTTATATGATATACCAATAAGATATATATATACCAATAGGGTATCATAGATAATTAAGTTCAATCCTATATGATACCGATATGGTATAAATATATTGACAGAGTATATAATGACTATATTTTCTACTAATTTAAAGTTTAATAATTATTTTATTTGTTTCTTAAAAAAATCCTATATATATATATATTAATTGGGTATCAATATACCGTCAGAATATCACAAAGGATTGAGCTCCTTCTATATGATACCACTATGGTATATATATATCATCAGAGTATATTTTATAGTATTTAAGTTGACGTCAGCATGCGAAATAAAAAGGGTTAAATGGGTAGAAAGGTAAATAGTTTGGATAATGGATCCATTAATGGTAAATAGTTTTGATTAGATCTATTAAGGGTAAATAATTTCAAATTAGATTTATTTGTGTACTTTTTCTTAAAATTTTAAATTGAAAAGTTATGGTTAGTTATATTTATAAAATTTTATGAACTAATACATACGAAAATTTTGAAATGTTATTTCACGCCCCCTAAATACTAGAAAATATATGACATGAATACTATAGAAACTATGAATATCATTCATTAGGTCAGCATTTATGATCTTACAAAATTTTGAATCAAAAAATTCCAATTAATCATATTCTCAAAAATTCATTCTCTTTTACTTTGATTTGTCCTTCATACACTACTTAACAAAAATATTAATTTAATACTTATTTTACTACATCATCCTTAGTGCTTAATCTTGTAGTTGTTCACCAAGAAATGTGAATACCTAGTTATATTTTTATATTGATAATTATAAAACAAAAATGACACAAACAAATACACCAAACCATATTATAAAATAATTAATTAATTAATTAATCACACAAAGACAAAATGAAGAACCCAAAGACCAACATTGTCCATCATCAACAAGTCATTATTTTGATTCCCTTTTAATTAATTTCTTCTATAAATACCATGAAACCCCTTCACTTCCAATTCAACAATCCATAGCCAAAACTAAAAATTATATTTTTTAATCAATTTCAAGAAAAAAGAAATGGAATACACTTGCAAGGATTTTAAAGTGGGAAAATGTGAAGGAGAAAAAATTGTTGATGGTGAAACTATGCCATTAGTTTTAAACCCTATTGAACCAATCAAGAATGATATTAATTCATTGCTTGAATCTTTGGGAAAAAATAAAGATTGGTTTGATAATATGATTACAAAGAATAGTGCTCTTCTTTTAAGAGGATTTGATGTTAAAAATGCACAAGATTTTAATGATATTATTGAAGTTTTTGGATGGGAAGATATTAGGTATGTTGGACCAGCACCAAGAACACATATTTATAAGAGAGTTTGGACTGCTAATGAAGGACCCCTTTCTGAATTCATATATTATCATCATGAAATGGTCCTTGTAAGTTTTTTTATTTTTCGTATTATCTGTCTTTTAAGATTTTTTCACACCTCTTTTTGAATTCATATATAGTTTTCACTATGTTGATCGTATCGTATCATCTGTCTTTTAAGATTTTTTCACACCTCTTTCTGAATTCATATATAGTTTTCACTATGTTGATCGTATCGTATCATCTGTGTTTTAATATTTTTTTTACACCCATTATCCAAAAATATTATATTTTTTATTGAAGTTTTCCAATGAGGAATGCTCCGTCTATATTGTTACAGATATTTTGATTGAATTAGTATGAATGAAAAAGATAATATTTTCATACGATAAAATTAGAAAGTTTTCTACTATTCCAGTGAAAATCTATTTTCCCGCCATGCGTTTTTTCAATGAATTGATTTAGCAAAAAATGAATGGAAAAAATTATTGAAAAAAATAAGTACTTTTTTTAATGACCTTTTTTATAAAAGTCATTTAATAGCCAATAATTATAAAGCTATTTTTTTTAAAATCTAAGTTGTCCTTTGTTTCTTGTCAAACGTCTTAGTTGATACTTTAATAATATAGATATATAGGGAAAGACTACTAAGAGGTATCTATAGTTGAACTTATATAGAAATTTATTGATTCACTTCTAATTGGTCGGATAGTAGGTGCGATGATTTACTTCACACGAAAAATTTTTAGTTCAAGTCTATATGTGTTAATATTATATTTTAAAATAATTACAATGTTAAGTTATTTTTGTTTGTTGTAACAGATAATAATCTATTTTATTTTCAAGATTATAATTTTACGAGTTTATGCTAAATATTTTTTTTAGGTGAACTTCACCTTTCCCATGTCGTTTTTTTTATTGTCACTTAGCTTGGGCATGGATCTTCAATTTTTATTTTATTTTTTATGAATTTGTCTGGACGGCCTAAAAGGGAATTATATATTATATTAAACTTGATTAATTATTGGAGGAGTACCACATGATTAATTGATGATGACAATAATATTTCTACAAAGTGAAGTTTAATTTATTATAGCAAGTTATTTTGCATTTTATCAGGTTATTTGGATTGGACTTTTTTTTAGTGGTTTTTTACTTTTAAATATTTTTTAATTTTAAAAGTATTTGAATAATGTAAAAAATGTCGAAAAAAGTATTAAAGAATCAAAAGTCAAAAGTTGGAGGTTGCCAAATTATAACATTTGGTTTTTAGGTTATAAGCCACTTAAAAGAGCTAATCGAAACACCCTCTAAGTCATCCAAATGATATTTATAAACAAGTCATTTTAAATGTGAGATTAATTTGTAATCTTGAAAACAAAAATAGGTTACCTGCTTTAATAATTTCTAGTAATCTGATGGTGTAAAAATTAAATATACTAAATCACGGGTTCATAACTTAAACTCATTATTTCACCTACTCATTTTTATTGTGTCTCGTGGACATCTGACACTGACATGACTCATAAATTTTGAAGATGTCTATACGATCGTTTTGTAAGTTGGAGCGTTCAACTTGCAGAGTGTCTAGATGTGTATACTCAAAATTGAAATATTTACTAATTGCCAGCTAAAGCAATTGATTTGAGTGTTTGTTTATGCATTACATCGTTTATGTATAGTACAAACAACAACAACAACATTACCCCAATGACTCAAAGGCTCCCACCATTGCAGGGTGAGGGGGAGTCGGATGTACGCAGCCTAACCTCTATGTTTAAAAATATAGCGCGACTATTTTCGGATGACCTATGATGAGCGTCGAAAGTTGCATTGACTAACTGCTACTTCACAATTGAAAGAAGCGCAGACAGTTTAAAGAGTAATAGTGTGATAATTTTTTCTATGGCATATATGTAGATAAAGGAATTCCCAAAGAAAGTGATATTGTATTGTGAAATACCTCCACCAGAAGGAGGAGAAACACCATTTGTTCCAAGCTTCAAAGTAACAGAAAGAATGATAGAAGAATTCCCAGAAGCTGTTGAAGAAATTGAGAAAAAAGGACTAAAATACACATTTATTGCTCCAAGTAAGAATGACCAAGGTTCAATGAGAGGTAGAGGATGGCAGGATGCTTTTGGTACTTCTGATCCTATTGAAGCTGAAAGAAGGTAACTAAATCATTTATTTTTGCAATTTTTGTGGTTTTTATACGATGTTCGGTATCAGTTTTGATTGTTTTGGAGCTTCATAACTTGAATTTGTGTCTAGAAGTTCCATTTTCGAAGGGGAAAGGGGTAAATCAGTAGGTTCTTATCAAAAGTGACTTTGTGATACTCAGAGTTCTATGAGATAGCTGTAAGTTCTGCGCACAATCTATCCTCTCCAAATCCCACTTGTGGGATATCACTGGATATTCTATTGTTGTTGTTGTATAATATTGTATACTAATTAACTACATCATTCTAACCAACTTTAGGAACTTGAATTCTTATCAAGCTAAGCAAAGAATATTAAATATTGACAAGTTATTTTACACTATATTGATAAGCAACAACTATACAAGTTTGTAAAATTGCCTATGGTTTGACGAAAAGAGTTGCTCGATATTTATGTCAGTAGATGGCAACACATATCTGATCGTATGATCGACATATTTGGGATGCAATTAGTAGAATTATTCGAAAAAACAGACGTTTGACCTTTTGGTCATTTGTATTTTCTGAGTAATTCGCACGTAATTTAGTTTTGGTATAATATTACAACAAGTATTTCCATCAATCTCAAATGGAGTCAAAGATTCACTATTTTTTGGCTTTGGGATATGATGGAATAAAGCAAAATGGCTCTTTAAACTGTCAGCGCTTCTTTCAATTGTGAAGTAGCAGTTAGTGAATGCAACAGTCGCGCTATGTTTTTAAACATAGGGGTCAGGCTGCGTACATCCGACCCCCCCTTACCCCGCAATGGGCAGGAATCTTTGAGGCATTGGGATAATGTTGTTGTTGTTGTTGTTATTACAACAAGTAGTTCTAGATCTATATGACATTACTTCATAGCGAGTAAAGTTGAGCAATCATACGTGAAATTAATTAACCTTCGAAAACTACCTAAATTCTTGATTATAGGGCAAAAGCACTTGGAATGGAGATGGAATGGCTACCAAATGGTGGTGTAAAGACAGTGTTAGGGCCAAGATGTTTAACAAGAGTATTTGATGGAAGAAAAGGAAGAAGAATGTGGTTCAACACATTAGTTGGAATGTATGGCAAAGACATAAGTTCAGCCATGATGTTTGATGGAACAGAAATACCACAACACATAGTAAAAAGATGTGAAGAAATAATTGAAGAAGAAAGTATACAATTCAAATGGCAAAAGGGTGATGTTCTATTCCTTGATAACTGGGCTACACTTCATGGTAGAAGGCCTTCTCTTCCACCTAGGAAGGTCCTTGTTGCTACTTGCAAGTAAAATAAGTTCCGACCTGAGAATTTTCACGTGTTTATAGAATATCAAAAATAAGGGAATTAAGTAGGAAATTTGGAAATGTATCATTTTGTTGCATCACCATATTCTTACAAGAAGTTTATGTATTATTGCAAAGCTTTTGTTTGTGTGTTTGAAATAAAATGTACTAGTAGACTTGTTTATCGTAATAAATGGAGTATACTTTGAAGATCGGTCATCTTGTTATCTTAACCAATATATATGGACTCACAATAACAACGTACTTAGTAGAATCTCACAAGTGAAATCTGAGAGGGTAAAATGTACGCAGATCTTACTCTCGTCTAATAGAATATGTTTAATTAACGAGTAAAACTTCTACCATTAATTAGGATTGTTCATTTATTTTTTATTTTTTTGGTAATCCATTTTCAAGTGATCAACCAATGATTTATACATATTCTTTGTGGTATTTTATGGAATGCATAGAATCCTTCCACATGATGTTTTGAGTTTGAATTCTCAAATCCAAAACAAAAATCGATGATGCATTTACTACTTTATTGATAATTAAACAACACAAATTTGAACGATTTAAGTTAGCGCATTTTGAATATCAGATAATTAAACAAAAACATAGAAAATTGTATATAACGATAACAAAATTGAAGATTTACATATAAACAAAACAAAAGAAACAAGAAACTTTTTCAAGAAGAAAAAATTAATCTAAATAGTTTTGAGATTTCTAGTTTGAGTTCTGCAATCGAAAAAATCTTTGATGAAAGAAAAAAAAAGTTGGTACTCTATAAATGGCCAAACGCAGCCTTACATTTTGGCGCTTTAATCAGTTAATACAGTTTTCAACAGAGAAATGAATTTCCAAGAATTGCAAAAGGAACTTTCAATTTCCGTTGATTCTCGCTTAGCCATGCTCCGCCTCAGCTCCGCCGCTGACGCCACAGCCGGAGAATTCTCCGGTGACCAATCTCCTCATCAACAATGGCACTCTTGTGGTTCTGTCAAGAAAAACCCACCTGAAATTTCCTCCACCACCGCTATCACTGCCGATGCCGCCATTGTTATGGCAGAGACAGCTACCCTTAACCGCGGCGCCACCACTGGCACCAAAACAAAGAGACACTCTACCTGTCGTTTCTCTTCTTCTCTGGAAGAGCCATTTCCTAAAAGAACTGCCACCGTTCTACCACCCATTTCCACCGCCGCACACGGAGGCGCTGACGACACCTACAACAATAACCATTTCCAAGGCTTCACCAAAATCCCACTTCAAGAATCTCCGGAGACTCCATCACCTTCCCCAGCTCCGTCGAAACCACCATTACCGCCGCCATTTCCTCGACCCCTTTATCGGACTACCTCAGATCCCACCGGAAAATCCCCAACCCACCCACCCCACCGTACCCTCTCAAGAACAACTAGCTGGTCACCAAATGAGCTCAACTTTAACAATAAAGAATCTCCTACTACAATGGTTTGTTTCTAAATCTTCATCATTTTTTCGGATTTATTAAAAAAGTTTGCTTTTTTATGTTTTTTTGCTTAATTTTTGTTTGTTTTTGTTGTATGCAGAGGCTTAAAAGAATGAAGGACGGAATGAGAGAAATGAGACAATGGTGCGATCTTATGATTCAAGAAGAAGAAGAAGAAAAAACTTCCCATGAAGAAAACAAGATTGTAAAGGTATATTGAATTTTCATTATAGAACAGACCACCTCGTGAGATTTCAATGGATATGTTACGTCGTTATTGTTGTACTGTGATTAGGGGTTCTTGCTGTTATGTTTAATGTGATTAAGAATTAGTCTTGTTAACAGTGATGGGGTTTTTGGGGTTTTGTTTAATGTTGATGATAGAGCATAAAAAGATTTACTTTTTGGACACTTGGAATTAGTTATGTATACTGTGTTGGGGTTCTTGCTGTTTAGTTTTGTTTACTGATGTTTTTAACTTGTCGGTTTCGACTAGGATGATGAGACAGATACTGGTGGAGGAGAAGCAGTGTGTGAGGAAGCTGTGTGGGTGGAAAGAATGGGGAGTTGTTTGATTCTTCATTTCAAGTGTCCTTGTGGTAAAGGATATGAGATTCTGCTATGTGGAAGTAGTTGCTACTATAAACTCACCAATTTCTGAAACTTTTGTTTCACTCAACATGAACTTGATGATAATCATAGAAGTAGTAACTAGTTCAGTCTACTTTAGCTCCATTCTTTACTCTTCTTTATCTTACTTTAGTTTGTTTTTAGTAGATGTGTAAATCTTGTTTCATTCCTTTTAGATTTGTGGATATGATGTTAGGCATAGAAGGTTTGTGAGTTCGAAATAGTAGAATTTCACTATGAATAAATGAAGTATACTTCGGAGATAGTAGTATCATTATGTAGCCTTGAGGCGAGTACTCCTAGGAAATAATCTTTCTACACAGATAGTAATAACGTCCGCGTACATTTCACTTTCCCCTAACATATATATTGTTGTTGTAGTATAATTATGTAGTCTCACCAAATGATCTTTCTTCCAAAATTTACACAATATGAAGCATTTCTATGTGTGCAGTCTAAAGAGGGTAAAGTGTACGCATATCTTACCTCTACATTATTTCGAAATGCCTTAAGGACAACAACATACCAAAATCTAAGGAGAGTAAAATACAAATAGAGAAGTATTTTCTGAAAAACTCGTAAGGCAACAAATCAAAGTATCTATTCACAACTTGCAATTTTGACAAACCCTGTTTCAGGGAATAAAACTTTTTCAAAGTCGATGGAATTGTATAGGAACAATACTTCGAGGAAAATGGGAAATGTCAAATTTTTCACATTGCAAACGACAAGCAAATTACATCCAATGACTACAGCCAGCCATTGTGACTGTGAAATTTGCAGCTAGAAAAATGAGCTCTATAAGCCCAAGGAGGAAAACCCAACATACTTTTACAGCCTGAATTTATTCTTCAGAAAGCAGAAAAGCTGCACAAAAGTTACAGGACTAGAAGGTACTAACAATATCCTTCTCTAAAAAGGCAGATATTTGCTTAGAGCTCAACCTTCATAATACACCTATGCTTCTACTAAGTACGCGATGGCACACCACGGCCTCGGCCCCTACCACCACCATAACCATAACCATATCCATGTCCGTTCCCATTTGCATTTCCATATCCATATCCTCCTCTTCCATAATAGGAACCTCGAGAACGTCCACCACGTCCAGGACCACGACCACCCCGGCCGCCTCTGTATCTTGAGAAATCTCCGAATGTCTGTGCACAGATCAAACAGATTAGTTCCTTGAAGAAGAAAGTCTAGAGAGTAGAGCATAAGAATCAGATATACCTCAACATCTATCTTCCTTTGCTCAGAGAACCTGGTCCTTCCGTGATTTGAGTCATGGTCAAGTGCATTGCTTGACAAAGAGTCAAAAAAGTCATCCTTGTTGTAAACAGGCTGCAGGAAAGAAAAGGTAGGTTATAAACATAAACACACAAAGCTAGTACCATATTCGAGGACAAGGGTATATGCATTAGAATGAGCTTGAAGGGATCAAGTGAACACCTGGATATCAATCTTAGGAAGATCATCCTCATATTCATTGTAAGAGATATCCTCATCACTACCATTTCCATCTCCTTCTCTGTGACTTTTTCCAAGATGACCCCATACTTCATCTTTGTTGAACTTCTCATTCATAGCTGTAAAATCAAAATCCTCATCGAACTTTGTAACTGGCCTTGAACCCTGGCAAGGAAGTTAGTCGATCTATCATCATTAACTACACCAAACAAATGCCAATCTACTATAAATTACAAGCCCGACCAAATGATTCCAGCCATAAAAAGTCGATAAACCAAAAGGACTGCTCTAATGCATTAACTTTAGTAATCCATTTCAAAACAAGTCGTATTTTCATTGGAGTACACAAATTATGGACTTAAGATTCATTCATCAATGTAAGACAACATCAATTTATTGCATGGCGGAGTCAAAAGACTGATAGAAAATCCTAGGAAAAATATAGCTGTCATGTTCATATAGGAGAAACTTGAATGAACAAACTAGTTTAGCCAGTATAACAGCAGTCGCAACTGCAAATAGAGTGAACCACAATGAAACTCAAGCGATCAGACAAAAGCAGACATCATGTACTAGTTTTCTACTTGTAATCAAACCTACCCACATAACTTGTATGACCATGCACACTCAAATTGCTTGGTGATGCCACCAGAACTAACAACAAATACTACCAATTCAGTGTTCTAATGACTATTCTGCATACAAAGTTCTCTACAATGCATGCATAGCTTGTAGTAGTGTTTGAATTAACTCAACTAATTTAAAATGAATGCAAGAAGCTTAGACATAACCCCTTTTGGCCATTACAAAAAAGCTTTCTCTCTGAAAGAAGCAGGTTTGGAATTTGTGTCCTACATGAAAGGACTTATAACTCCAGACTCAAATTATTTACAAAGAACAGAATCAGACTAAACTACAAGAAATCAGATGCAGTTATGACTATAATGCGATAAAAATATATGGACTGATAATGCTTAATATGTAAATAATGCATTACCCCCATTCCTCTTCCACCACGCCCTCTGTAGTTGACGTAACGCGGCTGATATGGAGTTCCATTTGCCTAGAAGAAAAGAAAATGAAAGAAGATTATTAGCTTCCGAAACAATATCATATGATTTTGCCACCACATCATTGTGAAGTGCATCAAAAGTCTTTCCCTTTTTACTTTGGAGTCGGGGGTCTAATTTTCTCGCTAAAGATCCGTAATGAAGGAATGAAAGCAATAAAGTGAAAGAAATAGAGATGTTCAGGGCAGTGCAATATTAAGAATGATTAACAAATTGGTCACTAAAAAGTATTTTCATAACCAAGCAGCTCCTAAACATTCAACACACTCCTGCGCAAGTGTAAGCATCAAACAGAGTCAAGGTAGACTAGGATTAATACTATGTTGTTCAAATGAATCCCTACCAGAATGAAAAAATAAATGAACAAGTAGATAAAACTTTCAAACACTCTGTAATAAATGAATAATCATAAAAGAGTACCTTCTGCACACGAGTCTGGGATGGTAATGGTAATATTGGTGGCTGAGCTACTGTTTTAGCAGGAGCTGGAGGTTCTGAAGATGGTGCTGGCGATACTTGAACCACTTCTACATCTTTTTGAGCTGTCTGTGTAGATTGTGATGACGGAACATCAATTGGTGCAGATTGCAGCAGCTGCCCTGGAGTTACCAGCAAAGGTGTGGGTGTTTCCACTAGATTAGAAGTGGATGGCCCCACAACAGTAGATATAGATTGAGACAAAGTTGGGCTAGGTACTGGATTAGGTTTAATAGATACCGGCGGAACAACAGGATTTACATCAGGACTTGTTGTCAAAGGAGGCAAAGTCGGCAAACTAGCACTTAATGTCGAAGTGGGGATGGCAGAAACAGAAGACTTCTTTGAAATTGCACTGGACATTGTTTCAGTCACAGATACCACAGGTTGCAGAGATGGCACAGTTGAAGGTAAAGTAGCAGCAGATAAAGAACTAGAGGTTAAACTAGTACTTGTTGGCATCAATGAAGAAGGGTATTCGGGGAAGTTTGAAGCCTGTTGGCTTGCTCCTCCAGTTGGCAAAGATGAATTGAAACCAGAAAATTGCATCTGCGGCATGGAAGGAGGCATGGCAAGTCCAGGAGGTGGACGAAGCAAAGCTTGTTGCTGCATTTGCTGCGGTGCACCATAAAAACCTTGCCAATACATTGGCATAGCAAGTCCACCAGCACCAGCATTTGGAGGAGGAGATGGACCCCAAGATCCAATACTGCCTCCAGGTTGATACAAAGGCAGGCCATTTTGGAATGTCGAGCCAGGATGTCCTGGCTGTGCAGAATGGGAACTTAGATCAGTCAAAGATCCACCAACAGCGGCAGGTAAACTTGCTGATGTGGTAGGTGGTCGAGGATAGTGAGACTGAAAGGTTGGTTAGAAGAATTAGAATCCAATCAAACATAATATTAAGCATTTGTGCAATTTCTATTCACTTACCTGGATAATAGCTGGGTCATTGTTTATAGATGGCGTAGTTTGAAGAGGTGGCGAAGACTTAACTTGTAAATCCTGCAAGAAGCAAAAGATTTTATTGAGAAGCTAGGCCAATGCAACTCATTGTGCAAATATTACAGCCTGACATATGTCAAATTTAGGAAAAGCTAATGTCTACATTTAAAGATACTGACCTGATATGCAAATAGATCCAATATGACACACAATATGATTAATAATTTTCATCTGAGTCTGAGTCTATCACCCTATCCTTGGGTATTCTAACTTTCATCCACAAAAATCCTCTGCATACCTCTCATGTTTCTCAGTTATTACATACCAAATTCTCAGGTTTATGAACAAAGCATATCTAGCTCTACAGTTTGACCAACAAGATTCCTCAACTAATGCCAACTCAAAATGCTATAGAGGAAATGGACATAATGAATATCAGTGGACATAGCCTTTTCTTCAGTTTCTCCATAGGACATGATTTGCTCATCCGATGATCACATCAAAAGGATATCAACACTATCATTTTACCCAAGGACAATGCTAAAAAAGGGCGATTGGGACTTAAGGGTCATCTAATCAAATGTAGGGGCTACACAGTGTAATGAACTTGTATTTTGACCATAAAGATCAAAAGGAACGTAAGAGCTCAGCTAAAAAACAAGTTCAGACTTTTATTTAATGCATTTTGTCTTTCCAACATCAAACCCAAAGTTAAGAATTTCATATAACGGAGAAAAGTCTATATCTCAGGCTCAGAGTACCATAAAACTAAAGAGAAGCTTGCTCCAACTTCTGAAATAAGCTTTTGAACAATCAAAACACTAGAAACTCTTTAAAGATACAAGTGGACTTAAAGATATCCACAGAACAACTAATTAATTAATTAAAAGGAGAGAGAACTCACAGAAGGAATAGAAAACAATGCCAAAGAACTACATGAAGGCATTTAAGTATAACAAGCAACCAAAAAAAACAGAAAAGTCCATAGCAGACTGTGGTCAGAGCATATTACCTTGATATCACTTCCACGAAAAAGTATGTATTCATAAATCTTGTCACTTGGAGGTACTTGAGGACCATCCTTCTTTCTTCCCTCCGTTCCAAATGATCTTACTGCAATGACCAAAAAAAAAAAACAATTGCCAGATCCAATAAGTCACTTCATTCTTTCATTGAACGCCTTGTTAATAACAGAAGTTCAACCAAGTAAACACTATCATGGTACAAGTACAATAAAAGTCAATTTTGCTAAATTTTCCAATCTTTCTCCTCTATTAGTGGATCAAAGTTTAACCTTTTTGCTTCACTTTCAAAGTAGATTCACCCCATTAACATAACAAGATTATGACAGTTAAGAAAGTAGGACTATAGACATGATTTAATGTTACGGATTGATTTCACAATGCTGCTTTGAATTTGTCGAACAACAATAAACATAAGATTAACTCAGTTCCAATTTTGCTCTGCAATGAATTATTCACACTCACCATAAAAAGTTCAATTTTGTTACAAAGAACATAACCACCTCCTTGATACCAGTTAGCAGCAATACTCCGTCATGTTACAAAGAACATAACCACCTCCTTGATACCAGTAAGCAGCAATACTCCGTCATGTTACAACTTTATATACTATCAATTCTACATGCATGAGCACGTCCTTACACTAACATACCCAAAAAATGCAATATAAAAATACTCAAAAACACATCAAACCACCTAATTTCAGATCATTTTTATTCTTAAAACAATAAAAATCTCAACTTCCTATAGTATTTAACTGAGTCACATAATCAGTAATGGATTTCAAAACACATTGAAGCACATAATTCAACTCAAGCTTCCTATTAAGCAGAAAAATCTGAATTATTTTGATAAGCTTTGAACAAAGCACATAATTCAACTCAATTTTTCTCTTAAACAGGAAAAAAAAGCCAAAAAGTTTTAATTTTTAACCAGCTTTGCCCTAGGCAAGTAACATCGCCTAAAAACACAAAGGCAGATAGACAAACCAATCATCAATCAGACAAAAAAAGGATCTAACTCCTAAAAATCGATAAAATCACCAAAATTATAAGGAAATGTCTCAATATTCCAATCAACTTTGAAAAAAAAAACACATAATTCAACTCAATTTTTCTCTTAACACAGAAAAAGAAAACATAAAAATTCTCAATTTCAACCAGCCTTGCGGCAGCAAGTAAATCGCCTAAAAACACAAAAACAGCCTAAATTAATCAACAAACAAATCAACAACGATCTAACTTCATCAAAAATCACAAAAATTAACAAAAAATTCCTCCAAAAAAAAAAAAACTAAGCCGTATATCAAATTAACAAATAATTACCGTTGCGAAGACCGATACTGGACTCATCAGTGTTGATGTTATATAGAATGCCTTCATACCGGATCTCACTCTTCGAAGTCAAGCTAATCAAACTACCGATATACGAATCCGCCGATGATCCACTAGATCTCGCCGACGAACTCTCCGCCGCCATAACTGTGCTAAATTTCGACTGAAAAAATCATATATATCTAGAGAGAGAAGAGAAAGGGTTGACTACTTGTAGATGATTATTGTGTGTAGGGTTTTTTCGTATTTCTAATTTTCTACGGCGTTGTTATTATTGATTTCTTTTAGAAAGCTATCAAGTCTTGTACTCTAGGTAAGGTGGATTGTATATTTTGTTATTTCTTCAATACGATATGATATATTGGTGAATCAGGAATCGATTCGTGGTAGAAAAAATAGATTAAAGTCGCTCGATGGAAGTAATATTAAATGTTGTTCTTGGAACGTTATTAGAGAGGGTGATTCTATTGGTGGAAGATTCGGAGTTGAGATTGATAGAGTTGATGTCATTTCAGTACAGGTTATTTGATTGTATAAGTATAGGATCAAACGTTAGATTGTAATCGATTAAGATGAGAAAAATTGAAATGGGACATGATATGTGGACGAATCAGGAACATATACGTGATAGAAGGAGTAATGTCAAATGTTGTTCTTAAAAACGTGATTGGAGAGGGTGATTTTGTTGATGGAAGATTCAGTTAGAGTTTATGTCATTTTAACATTGTTTATTTGAGTGTGAAAGTATAGGATCAAATGGCAAACTCTAATCGATAGAAATAAGAAAAGTTCAAATTGGATATGATACATGGGCGAATCGAGAACAGGCAAAAATAATATTAGAAGTTATTCTCAAAACACGATCGAAGAAGGTGATTCTATAGGTGAAAGATTTGGAGTCGAGATAATTAGAGTAGATGTCATTTCAACACAACATATGACTATGAAAGTATAAGATCAAACGTCATATTGTAATCGATTAAGATGAAAAAAATTCAAAGGGGACATGATACATGGATGAATAAAGAACATATACGTGATAGAAAAAATAAATTGAAGTAACTCAACAGAAGTAATATAATATTGTTCTTAAAACATGACTGGAGAGGGTTATTCTATTGATGAAAGTTTCGGAATCGAGACAGTTATAATTGATGTCATTTCAGCACACCTATCTAACTATGGAAGTATAAGATCATATGTCACACTATAATTGATTAAGATGAGAAAAAATTCAAATGGGACATAGTGCATGAATTAGAAGGACACGTGATAGAAAAAATAAATTAAAATAACTCAATAGCAGTAATATCAAATGTTCTCAATACATGATTGGAAAGAATAATTCTATTGGTAAATGGTTCAGAGTTAGACAATCATGATTAATTCAACTTCAATATAAATTATCTAATTATGGAAGTACATGTAATCGATCAAGATAAGATCAAAAATTACAATCAAACATCATACGAGGGTGAAAAAAAATTGATATGTAGCAGAAAGAATAGATCAAAAGTGACTCGATCAAGATAATATCAGTTGTTATTCTCAAAATCTCGACAATACTCGTCTAACTTTGAAAGTACAAGATCAAACATCATACAGTGATCGATGAAGCTAAAGTCAAAAAATCTTATTGTTGTAGAAGATTTCAGATCTACGCTGCTAAATTTTGCATAATGAAAAATAAATATGTAGATAATTGAGGTAATATAAAAATAAAACTCGCACATACTACTTTTTAAGATTCAGTTATAAATAATCTTCTGTATTTTACTTGGAATACCTAATGTTAATTTTACATATATTAGTAATAAATTTACCAATTGTAGTCTCAAGCTTTCAAGTACTATAATACAAAAACATTCTTATTTTCGATGATATTTGAATTCAACTACATTGAAATTTTAGCTACTTGATTTACTTTATTCTCTTGGTTATTGTTTGAGTTTTGACATAAACTATATTTGTTCAAGCAAGTTAGTTCATTCAATCTAATTATTTGATCATTTGATTATCGTCTTTATAAATAATGTATATAAATTTAATTATAGTAATTTAAGGATAAACAAATGATGAGGTAACACTCCATCGTTATGGAACTTGGAAGTCTAGCAAATAGGGAGATGTATAGTTTCTCATAAAATAATTGAAAAGAATTATTGAATGACTAAATTAATTGATTGATGTTATTATATAATATACACGTGTATCAAAAAAAGGTTTATATTTGTATGAACCAATCAGGAGATTTTAAATGTATTAGCTTTTCATTGTTAAATTTTATGAAATGTCATAATTGTTACGATGAAAAAAAATTAATATTCAAATTTTATAATTTTAACTTAAACTATCTCAATTGCGATGTTTCTATCTCCTTTGAAAAAGCATTTTATATTAGACAGATCTCAAGTCAAGAGGGATTCGGACCTCCTAAACCACTAAACAAACAAAATAACTATGTTCAAATCTCTCTTTTAATGTTATGAACAACAATAAATCATATATTATATACATTTTTATATATCATTTCAAGAGCATTTTGATCTTAATTATATAAAAATATGGAATTAAATCTGACTTAATTGACAAAATTTGTGTTAATATTCAACTTTTGCACCTAACAAACAACAACAACATACTCAGTATAATTCTACAAGTGAAGTCTGGGGAGGGTGTAGTGTACGCAGTACTCATCGCTATTTCATAGAAGTAGAGAGCATGTTTCCTGTGAACCCTCATCTAAAAATCACCTAACAAAAAATAATTTGATAAAAGTAATGATTTAAGACAACATATTGTGATTGAAGTACATAGGACAATGAAGTACTAATTTAATAATTCAACATTTATCATATAGTTTGACAATGTGTGTATATATACACACACTATTCCACTGCATTTAACTAATGCACAGTGCCACAATGTAGAAAGAGACATAAGTGATTTTTTTTTAATTATTCAAGTCTTGATTAATAAAGTTATTCAATGGTGATAGGTGTTAAATATATCATAAAATTAGTTGAGGACTTAATATGTGCAAACTGATCTTAAACATCATGATTATCAAAATAAAAAGTTGAGGTTGTTTTATGTTTCCTTTGACAAAGGGGATATTTTACGAACAACGATATTTAGTACTTGCTTTTTGTAATATATACTGAGACTTTTTCCTTTCAAAATGTATTGTAGTAGTGTGCATGCATATTAAATCGTGTGAATATATTATCTGATTTTAAGTATGTGTATGTACGTGTTTTCACAGTAAAAATTGAATATACTCGTGCATATATAATCAATTATCAAGAGATCTCATTTTCTCTTGGGGATTTTTTAGATATACAAATATATATTGTGAAAATACATAATATCATTATATTTTCTAAAAAAAGAATAAATTATAAAGAGTAATAAAGAAGTCGAAATCGCTATCTCAGATAATCTTCTCATGGATTAATCCACCCGAAAAAACGAGAGTGACAAATAATGAGCCACTGTTCTGGGCCACATAAAGATTTCTTAGTGGGCCACAATGTCAGGCCCAAAACTGATAAGATCTACATGAATCCAAGAATGGTAGTTTGAATACAAAAGCCCAAGAATGATAAGATCCATTCTACTATATGTTTTCACAGCCTCTTTATCTCCAAAAAGAAGGTAGTATGGGATAAAATTCATACATAGCCACTTTTTAGCTTTTGTAATTGAAAAAAATAAATTTTTTTTAGAAAGTTTCAAATTTTACAGATAAATCTAGGACATTATCATAGAGTTTC
>JAOTQR010000086.1:5040011-5052071 GCA_025774065.1 Solanum ossicruentum
TTGCAATAGTTAGATTACAACTATAATATGAAAGTCAAATTGAAATGACCATAGCATCAATTTTTGTTTGTATTCAACTTCTTAATTTCAATTAGCTTTTTGGGTATAACTATTCAGTATCAAACCTAATTAATTTAAATTTATATAGTATATAATAAAAAGTTTAAAGCATAATTTATTAAATAGTTTATTTCAAAGGACGAATATTTCAAATAATTACACATATTTTGAAGGTTGGTTGATCTGGCAAAGACGAGCGTAACAATCAAAATATCATGATACAAGAGTTTTTTGAAAATTGATTTTTTCTTTCTTCTTTCGATCTGTTAATATGTCTCTTTTAATCGATCGATCTTTCTTCTCTTTTATTATGTTTATGGCAAAGTCAAAAATAGTACAATTATAAATCTAAATTAGCAAAATATGAGTGAGATAAATAGATATTAAGTTCAACCAAATATATTAGATTTTTTTGTTTTTGATTTTTCAAGGTATCTCCATCGCCGACAGCCATAAGATTAAGCGATAGAGAACTGATTACGGAATTTTTTTCATTCACCAGAGGTAGAAATCAAACTGGCAATCTTTTACTTAAAGGGTGAGGTACTGAATCACCACACAACCATGATGATTCTGAATATATAAGATTGAAATCAAATGACACCAATTATAAAAAGAACAATAAAAATAAAAATAAAAAAGGTGAAAAGGTCAATAAAAGCAAAAAATCAACACACGTGTTGGAGATAATTGGAAGTGAATTATTTGGTTCACATAATCATGTTGCTATATTTGTTTTCATCAAAATCCATGGCACTATCATATCTAATGGAGTAATTAAATATGGTTCTCTCTTTTTGCAAGAAATTAATTACTTTTATCTCCATCACTTTCCTAAATAAATTGTTATTAGAGTCTTCTAGTTTACTTAGTTCCCTTTCATACAAGTTATTAGTGGTTAATTAGTATTATATTTGGGTGTGTTGGTTAGTAATTGTCTTGTTGGTGAAAGGAGATGATTGTGATAATCACTAGAAGGCTCTAGTTTAGGTATTAATTTTGGTTAAAAAGAAAAAAAAATTATCGGAAGTTATGTTTCAGATGGATAAAGTTTAAGTGTATATAACTGAAGTCGTTACTTTTGTCTAAATTGTAGACACATATGACTAAAGTTTAATCATTTATCTGAACTTTAGCTATATGTGGCTTAATCTCATTTAATTTTGCCTAAAACTCATATACATGTGACTTAAAGCATAGTTATGTGAAACTTCAAACACCGTACGTCTGAAATGAATAAACATTAAATAATTATTAAGGATCGAGTATAAATTAAATAACTTACTAATATATAATACATGAATATTGATCGATAATTATAATTATTTTTGATCGAACGACTGAATATATTATTTATTGAAAAAAATAAGACAAAAAGGAAATTTGTCACCTACATAATATAGATGCCAAAACGAACTAATCTCTTCTCTAGTTTTACTTCATTGGTGTAATTTTGTAGGCAAAAGTCGAACTCATTCAACAAAATCTAAATGAAAATAAGATTCATAAAACTCTTAAAAAGGAAAAAAAAAAGTACAAAAGTTTGCTTCATTATCTTCCACTTCAACAAAACTAGAAAACATAATCTATACATATATAGTTCATAATCAAACCAAAAATACATAATTATAACCATATTTCCCCTTCCAAACTCATCATAAAAAAGCAAAAAACATAAGAAGCTCTTATGTCTTCATAAGAACTTATGATAATATACTAATTCATACATAATTCAACTTGAGCATAACAAGTACTTGGAGATACAAAAGTCGGTGGTGTATACACGATATACACTCAAGTGTATACTCGATATACACTTGAGATACGTAAGCTGATCTGAACACCACCGTTACGAAAAAACTTAAACCCTAAGTAAATAAAGGCTAAGTTCAGGACCACCATGACCATCAGGATTCATCATGTAAAAAGCCTCAGAATCTTTTGACCCTACAACTCTTTCAAATTTAGCCCTCATATACATTAATTCACCTTCTGACCCAATTCCATCACCATCACTTGGTAAAACTCCAGCACCCATTGAAACAGGCCCAATTGAGTTCAAAATCTTCCATTCTTCAGGCCCACATTCTCTTTTCATGGCATAGCCACATTTTCTTCCGTTACAATATGTCCTCCAAATTGGCTCTTCTAGTAATTTCACACTTTTTTTCCCAGTCCTCTTATCTGATTCCAATGCAATTCTAACCAATCCAGAGGCCATTTCTCTAACCAAATGACTAGTAGGAGTGGCCATTTCCACAAAGAATGCTGGGCCCAATTTAGGATCCTCTTGAAATGCAAAATGAACATGTCCCCTTCTATACCCAAACAAAGTACCAACAACTTTACTCCCAAGCCCAAGCCCATTTTGTGTTCGGCTCTTACCAAATGTAAGAGCCGAACGAAGTTTAGAAACTGTCGATCGCGACAGTTTCTTGGATGCATTTGCTGTCGTTGCAGACAGCGAATGCATCCCAAAGTACTCTTCTTCGCCTCTGAGCGAAGAAGAGTGGTGGTAATCATTCAAGTAAACTTCATCATCATAATCTTCATCCTCAACTTTTTTCTTGAAATTGAAGTACCTTCTTGAAAAAGAGAAAGACTCATGCTGGTTCTTAGCCATTATTGTTCTCATTTGTTTGAAATTTGAACAAATTCAAAACAAAAAAAGTTGAGGAAGTTGGGAAATTAGGAGAAGTTGTTTTTGACTCAAAGGGGTTCTATATTTATGGGGTTTGAAAGTGATTTTTTTTTTTTTAGAAAAAGATTTGTTGGACTTTGGGAAATGAAGGAATTTTTAGCAGGAAAGAGAATCCTTACAAAAGAAGAAGGTGAGCAGCCTTACCTAACTGTATCAAGAAAAAAATGGAGGACAAGAGAAGAAGAGAGAGACAGAGAAAAACATAGAAGATTAATAGTAGTGGTGGAATATAAAGACTCAAGGGGACAAAGGATGCAGAACGATGGTTCTATTTTAATTTGTTTGTCTTATTTTGATTAGATATTAAAATAGAAAAGTATTAAAAATATCTTTACATCTGACACAAATTATTAAAATTCATTCCCTAATTATTAATAGTGTTAAAAAATATATTTTTACTTGACCAACTGAACTTAAATATACCCTGATCTTGTAAGAAGGGTGAAATACACTTCTAAATTTTTTAAGTTAATGGGGTGGTTTTAACAGTTGTGATAGATCGAGTGTGTATTTTAGTTTATTTAGTCAAATAGGGGGTAGTTTTAAGATTGTCAATAATTGGGAGATCAAAATAATAACTTGCGCCAAGTTTAAGAGTAATTTTAATACTTTTCTCATATTTAAAATTTTAAAAAATAAAATAAATACAATTAATATGTTTGAATTTTGTGGTGATAAAGTAAGGATGTATCAAATGTATCCATATAATTTTTAATCTAATGAGCTGAAACATATTTTATAGAAAATTAAAATTAAAGAATTATTATAAAAAAAAAGTGATGGTCTAGAAAAAAGAATAAATAAATTGAAATTGAGGAAGTATTAGACAAGATTTTTTTTGGTTGTCTAGTTTGTATATACTGAAAGTCGACTGATCTAAATTCACATAGTGTAGAACTCCCATCAAGAAAAATGCGTCTTATCAAGAAAATTTATATATCTAAAATTTGAAATGGAGATCTTTAATTAAAATAGGAGAAATCTTATTCAATGCACCACGCCTTTGGTGGTGCTTATCTTTTTATTTTTTATCGCATGGTGTTGTAAGTAGTGTTAAATAGAGATATTTACACATTTTTTGAGTACAAAGTCATTTTTGTTAGAAAATACTTCATTTGTCTCATATTAACTGAATTTGTGAGGTAATACACACATATTAAGAAAAACGTTCAAAGACAAACTTTACACCACACTTTTTACTATTGCCCTTTGTAAAATCATAAACATATAGTGTAATTTATTTCGTAGAAAATATAGAAGTTCATTAAACGAAAGGTCAAATATGGAAAAAGTTTTAAATATTCATTTTGAACTTTGAAAAATTCAACTATTTTGAATCTTGAAAAGAAATCTTAAAATTTAATTAATTTGAGACGAAGAGAGTATTTTACTCTGTAATATAAATCTTTTAATACGAATTCAAATTCAATCGAACTCGAATGAAAATATCGAATATCTCGCTGAAAAAAAACCCAACCACATCCACTATGAATTTTGCTTTTCAAGATTCAGTAAAATCAGAATTCAAAAGATGAGAAAAGGAAAAGTGAACTAATATATGCACATAAATCAATGAAACTATATAGGGACCATTTAGCCACCATTGTGTTCTGTAATTTTCTTTGCTTTTATCAGAATTTATTAATTTGGATTAAAAATTAATATTTCAATTTAATTGTATGTACATGTACTTTGTACTATTATATATGCAGAAAAAAGGAGAAATAATATAGGACATAAGAAATCGAGATAAGCTTGAATTCATGTTTCGTTTTGCTCTTACATAAAATTGACATAACATATCACTCGAAGTAGATTTAGAATTAAGGTTCAACTCTAAACAGAATACATTATATTGTTAGAAAAATAATTAAAAATAATTTTTAGATTTTAAAGTCTTAAATTTAAAAATTTGTTAAATAAATTAAAATATTTTTAATACTATAACCTTAAACATGTCATATATAAAATTAAAATTTCAAAACTAAAATAAAAAGAATCATTTTTTTAAATGGCTAAAAAAAATGAATAAATTAAAATTGAATGAATAACATAATATTTTCACTTAAAATAGAAATAGAGGATTCTGGTTTTATGTGAAAATGACCATATATGACATAATCAAAATTAATATATTTTTGTCCTATAAAATTGATTTCCCTCTACCACCTACCATTAATTTTAAAATAAAATATAAATCTCTTTGTTTCTTTCTAAATTTCTTCTTTGGAATTATTCCTTGCTTTGTGATTATCTTCTTCGCTAGTTTCATGTCAATATAAAAATTATATATAAAGAATATTTATTAAAATAAATATTATATATATAAAAAATAAATTAATATTATAATTTTAATTCAAAAATAAATTTTGAAATTAAATAAATAAAATAGTAAATAACAAATTAAAAAATGATGAAAAACTTATTATTAGTGGTTAATTTGAATATATGTCATTATTTAATTTTTAATCAAAATATCTTTTTTCAAAATAAAAATTATTCCAATACAAAGTAATTTCCTTTGAATAAACTCTATATGAGACAAATATAAATTAATTATATTCTAAAATATTAACTCATGGCCAAACAAATCTAAATTACAATATAACCACCTAACACTAAAATAATCAAACAATGACTATTAAAATAATAACAACAATATATTCAACATAATTTTATAAATAAAATATTTAAAAGAAATTAAAATATACAAATTTTATTTGTCATATTAATAATGAGCAAATCTAGTGTTCTAAAGTTCTCGCTCTACGTAGAGTTTGGAGAAGAGTATAATTATAAAAATTATACAAATTTTATTTATATATTAATAATGGACAAATCTAGTGTACTAAAGTTCTCGCTCTACATTGAGTTTGGAGAAGAGTATAATTATAAAAATTTATTATACACAATTTTATCTTTTATTTTCACTAGAGACTATTTTCAAAAGTTTAATATATAACTTTTTGATCATATGATAAATTTTTTATTAATTATTTTATATTTATAAAAAAATAAAAAATTATTTTCGATAAATATTCGACGAAGGAAGTGTGAAACTGCCAATTAACAAGAGGAAACAGTAGTGTCAGCAATGTTCCCAAAATGAAAAAAGGCAGCTAAAAATGTCAAAAAGTATAGTGATTATGACTCTTAAACATTGAGCCAATAAAATCTTGGAAATGGTTTATCATTAAAGTCTATTATGGTAGACAATTCATAATGGTTAATACAAAGTCTTCCCTATTATTTGAAAAAAAAAATTAAAATTATAACCTATGCTTTAAAAGTCAGTAAAATTCTTGAAATTTTTCCTCCACATGTAAGAGTCAAGCTTTGTTGAATTTCTTGTTACACCACTAATCTATCAACAAGTGATTTGTTGTAGGATATATTTATATAATGATAGTGTTTGAATTTGTTTGTGCATATTTTTATTAATTTTGTAAATATTTATGAAATTTTATTAGTATAAGTATCGATGAAATAATGATGAACTTTCACTACTAAAAGAATAAAAACTAGCTATGAGTAGATTTTGTAGCAAAATAATAAATTCTATCGTCAGTTTTATTTAGCAACAAATTATCAAATTAATTTGTTAGGTACGAGTAATTTAGTAATGGATTAATGAAAAAGTTTATAGCTAATTTCCTTTAAGTGTTTATCGATTAGAAAATTTCAAGATAGTGGCATCAGATGCTAGAATTTCACGAATATATTGTTGTTGTTGTAATAGTGGCATCAGGTGTTAGTAACTGAATTTAGAATTTAATTTTACATGAATTCAATCAACTTTTTCAAAAGGTAGAAGTGGTGGCAGAGTTACATGTTGTTGAGGGGTGTCAATTGACACTCCTAGGTCGAAAGTTTATTTTGTATACTTAGATAAAGTATTCTTTTTATGTATACATATATCACATATTGATACCAATTAACTTTTTCATGAATTTACTTCTTTATATTTTGACGCTTCTTAATAAAAACTTTTGATTCCACCACTAAATAAAAGTAAAGTCATGTACACACTACATTTTTCAAATCTTATATATGAAACTATTTAGGTATGTTGTTATATATAGTGAATTTTTTATTACAAATAAAAGAATTTAAAATAAAGCTTGACTTAACGTAACAACAACAACAACAACAACATACCAAGTGATATCCCACAAGTGGGGTCTGAGGAGGGTATATTGTACGCAGACCTTACCGCTACTTCATAGAAGTAGAGAGACTGTTTCCTAAAACCCTCAACTCAAAACCCATAAGCAGAAGAGCTTGACTTAACATGTATAGAAATTTCTAATTTCATTTTTATGTCGTATAACTCTGTTCATCAAAACTCAGGTCGAAAAAAAAAATCACAAAATAAGGTGTGATTGTGGTACCTAAATGTCACGGACCAACTAATTTTCATCTACAATCAACAACTAAGAGATTAAAGACAAAAGTAATATTTATGTTGAATAAGGTAGACATGTCAAAATCAAGACCTAAAACCAAAGAGCTTAAAATCCAATTAATAATCTTCAAAACCATCCTATAAATTAATAATAGTTAGGTGATGAATAAGCATGATATTGCTCCGTATGGAGGATTAAGAATTAATTTTTAAAAGATGGAGTGTTTAAGAGATAACTACTTTTTAAATATTATTAACTTACTAATCTTCCCTTGATGATCTACAAATTGATATTTCTAATTGGAAAAATTACAAGTCATTGCAAATATTTATACTATATTTACGATATATAGTTACAATTTTTAAAAACTACAAAAACATAGTTATATTTTGAATTTTGTAGCAAATATACAATAAACACTCATATCTATACAATATGTGTTGATACAACTCTTTCATGCATTTTCATTTGGTATAGTATGTGTTGATACCTCTTTCGCTGATACAACTGATAATTGTCTGACATAGATCTTCTGCTCAATAAAATAACTATAACTATAGCTACATTTTGTAATTGTGCTCTATATTATAGCTACTTAAGAATCTTTTTAAAAAATATTTTGAGTTTCAATAACTTAATTTAGTCAAGCCCAAATCAATAACTTGGATTTTCAGAAAATAATTGGACTAGCCCAAACAGAAAATTAGGTAAAAAACAGAAAGACACATGGCAAGACATTCAAATTTTGTTTTTATCTAAAACGAATAGTTATACCACTAGACAGAGTGTTTAAAAATCCTTTTAAAATAAAAAATTTCAGACATGCAAATGGAACTAGGTCTTACCTTATTAATCTTAACGAGAATCGTACAAGTTGAGTAATTTGGTGGAGGATTTTATTTTCATTTCTTAAAGGAAGAATATACTTCAGGTGCATTCAAAAAAATCTATAGTTTAGCACAACACAAGAGACAATATCAGTTCAAATACAATTAACATACCACATTCAAGAATCACTTGCCATCACAAAACCATAACACCAGGTTGGGATAGTTTGGTGTCCGAAGCATTCTGCTATTATGCAGGGTCCGTGGAAAGACTGTACCATTAGGAGGGGGGGGGGGCGCTAGCTACCATTACACAAACATCAAGGGTTGATCCTACAGCTTGAACTCGTGATCAGTTCTAGCTACATCCAATCCTAAATACTTAACAAAACAGTTAACTAGCAGTAGTTGGGAAAGGATTGAAACCACTTTGTACCATATCTTGTAAAGGACCAAAGAGTGGTTTAGGGAGATTGTTCCATTCATACCAGTCCCAACCAGCACATTTCTCAGGTTCAAGTGTTTCAGGCTGCTTACTGGGGTCAGCAGGGACTGCTCTGATGAATATGCAAACTGTGTGCACTTTCTCTGAGATGACATTGTTCGTCACCGTTAGATACTCGGGTTTATCAATTTCTAATCCTGTTTCCTCCTTCACCTCCCTCGCTGCACACTCTTCAAAACTTTCCCCTGTAACAAATACATGATCAAATAACCAAAGTTGCGCAAGCATTTTAAGACATATCTGTTAAGTTTCGACGTTGTTGATAAAAAGGTCTACACATGATTAGCCACGAGTTAAGATTCAAATGAAATTGTATACCTTCACTATGAAACTTAATAGTCCAAATTTATACTGCAGCTGTTTGGAAGATCATGTAAATGTATAATTGACAGTCAAATATATGCAATGAAAATGAATGTGCAAGTGTATCCATTTCAAACGGATATGCACCAGATTTTTGTACGACATATGCAGCAAATCTAAAATGTTCTCCGAGTAAACGCAACAAGAAGTAGACCCATTCTTGACTTCCTGTGGACTTAGGAAATCAGGAACACACGGAGAAGGTTAGGAAAGTGAACAAGACAAGCTAATCAGAACAGCTCGGGTTCAAAAAGAAACAGTCTGCAGGGTTGTGTGACAATGTTAATGAATATCACAATGTGAAATCTGTTGATTTCATCTTCTAATACTAGAGGTGAATGCACATTATGGGCAACCATTGCAACAACCTCTTATTCAGAAGCATGAAGCTTCTATCACATTAAAGTTGACATGACAACATGAGCTGCGCGATGAACATGATTACTTATTTGATCCTGTTGCTGAACTCAAGTATGAACAGATGCATATTGTGTTTTCATATATGTCTTTAATTAAACAACAACTAGAGGATACTCAACTTATGTATACTAACTAACTAGTTAGAATGGCTGACATTACTCCATCTATCCCAATTTATGCGGCACAGTTGAAACTTTGATATACAAACTTCTAAATATAGAAGCTTTAAGCATTTTAAAATAAAACTTAAACCCTCTGTCCCATTTTATGCGGCACCTTTCCTTTTTGCTCCATCCAAAAAAAATGTCAACTTACTCTAATGGAAGACAATTTAACTTTGAAATTCCCTTTTTAGCCTTAATGAAATTATTCTCAGTCACACAAATATTTAAAAATGAATTTGGACCATAGGTTTCAAAAATTTCTTTTTTTCTTAAACACAAAATGGGACGGAGGGAGTATATATTTGGAAACTACAGAATCATAACAATTACACAACTATGAAAAGGCAAACAAGGGAGTTTCGGTCAAAGAAAAACTTGATTTGACTCTGGAAATACCAATTATGCAACATAATGAAATGGAGGGAGTACTACTCTAGAGGCACAAGTTAATAAATATTTGAACTTCCCCTAAGTACGATATTAAACTGTGAAATATCTTAAAACTACCTCAAAGAAACAATTTTTGGATGAAAAATTATATTTTGTTTGTATACAAAGCATTTTGCTTGTAATATTGCAAGATATTTTTCCAAATAAAGGTGATTGTTCAAGTTTTTAACAAGTTTTTTGAAAAAAATAAGTTTTTAATACTCCAATTTTTCTTCTTTTCAGTTTAACAAATCTAGCAAAAAATAGTAAGTACTATAAATTTTAGATCATCTGAAATAATAACATATCTTAAATAATATGTAAATCTATGCTTCGATAAACATGGGAAATATATTTATAGATACTCACCGAACTCCAGGTGGCCACCGGGAAGTGCAAAGGTGCTATGGCCGACGGCGGAGAGGCGTTTCCCCAACAGAACTTTACTTCCTTTTAAAAGAAACACTGCTACGCCGACTTTTGGCATCGGAGATGACGGTGGAGTCGTGGTGTCCGGAGTTTTCTGATCGCCATTTTCCATTTCTCCGGCACCGGAATAATTTTGACGGGACGGTGGAGATTGCGTGAGAATAACTATATTTGAAAACTTTGTAATTGGGCCCCAATACCCGTCAATGGCTTTTGGACGACAAGAAATGCAAAGTAGGCCCGATAGTAAGAAAGCTATTGGGCTTTTTGATTGAAAACCCACTCTGACTAATTTAACGGAAGATTCCGTGGATAAACAAACATATACTCCCTCCATTCTATTTTACGTGATACCTCTTGATTTGATACAATATTTAAGAAAAAGAGAAAAAATTATAAAATTTGTGATCTAAAATTATTTGTAGATATTTGTGTAACTGAAAATCAATTCATTAAGGGTAAAAAAGAAATTTTAAAGATAAATTATTTTCAATTAGAGTAAGGTGACATTTTCTCGGGACGGACCAAAAAGGAAAGGGTTCCACATAAAATGGGACAAAGAGAGTACTAGTTAATTAGTTAACATAACTATAGTTTGAAATAATTATGGCTCACGACTAACATCTATATGTAATTATAGTTTGAGTTTATACAGCGAATGGTATCAAATATATGAATATTATGAATTGTATAGCAAATCATACAAACGTTGCACGAACTGTATAGTAAAATATACAAACACCACAAATTGTATAGTGAATTATATAAAGTTTATGTGCAAATAGTATAGCGAAATATACAAATATTATACAAGAACTACAAATTGTATAGCGAATTATATAAACATTGCGGGGATTGTATAGCGAAATATATAAACACGACAAATGGTATAGTAAATGGATTGAGATTGAACTCAATTCAGATTATATTGAACCAAATCCATAAAATTTTGGATGGTTGGACGAGTAACCTATATTTAGGCTCATTTTGACACCATTAAAACTAGCTACTATAACACAAACACATCAACGATTGATTCTACAACTTGAACTCGCGATCAATCCTAAAATACTTAGCAAAACAGTTAACTAGGGAAAAGGATTGAAACCACTTTGTACCATATCTTGTAAAGGACCAAAGAGTGGATTAGGGAGATTGTTCCATTCATACCAATCACAACCAGCACATTTCTCAGGTTCAAGTGTTTCAGACTGTTGATAGGGATCGAGGACTGCATACGCTCTACCTTTCCCAGATATCACTTGTGAGATTTGGTATGTTATTGTTGTTTACGTTTAGTATTGATTTCATCGATTTCTAGTCCTGTTTCCTCCTCCATCTCCCTCCTCGCGCACTCTTCAAAACTTTCCCCTATGACAAATAAATGATAGAACTTGAAAGAGCATGTAAACAACACATAATCCACTGAGCTACTAAGATTTTTCGTGTGCAACATCAAAATGGATTTATGAGAGATAGAGATAGACCGAGAAACAATTGGGAAAAAATGATTACACACGAAGTAATTGCAGTTTACCGACCTTAGATAGAAATGCGCCAAAAATACAAATTAGGATGGAAGTTTAGCCGGTACAGGTTTTCGCAAAGTTGCTTGTTCATGGGAATCAAACAATCGCCGATAAGGTAAAGTTGAAATAATCATTCAACTAAGTTAGTAAGATTTCGAATCATTTGAATCTTTATTTTGCGAAGAGTCGAAAATAATTACTAACCAATCGTTTGTCAAAACAATTTC
>JAOTQR010000086.1:5063555-5080005 GCA_025774065.1 Solanum ossicruentum
ACTTCGAGCCATCTGCAACATGAACTCAGGTACAAGGCGTTTTCTTGGAGTCGAGTTTGCTTTGATGGTTTCAGCGTTATCACCATGAATCATTGTAATTAGATCATCTAACAAATCGTCTATGCCACCTCTCATTGGGTCCTAAACATTAGAATAATGAATAATCAGAAGAGATAAATAACAAGCGTGAATAAGGGAAGGAATAAAATTTCCGCGATACAAGCAAATGAGGCATCAGTTACCTGAAGAAACAAATCTGTATGTGTCTTTCCTTCATATAGGATACATTCAGCTTTGACACCGAGAGCTTTAAGAGTATCAGCAAAACTCTTGCTGGATTCAATGAAATACGTTAGCAAAAGAATTTGGATCGACACAGCATATATGCAACTATTTGAAAAGAATAACCGTGCTACTGCACATGGCATTTCGAAAGAAAGTCCTAATTGAAGGTCAAATTGTAATGACCCAGCCCACTAGTGATATTGTCCGCTTTGAGTCTAAACACTCGCGGCTTTAAAACACATCACTAGGCTTGTTTACTTATATACCCAGCATCTCTCCTGTGTTTTTGCCGATGTGGGACTTCTCCTCTAAAGATGGATTGTTATACAAGTGTCCACTGTTCACCTCATCGATACAGTATCTAACTAGTTTGGACTTATGGAGAATCATTTTACGGGCTACGTTTCCATAATAATACATGCAATCACTATGTTCTATGATTAATTAACCGGTTTCACTCTGCTCTGTAGTTATTTATGTCTACCTATACAGATAATATCCTAGCGACATAACCTTGCCGCATCCACAGCAAAATTGTCTCAAAACGGAGGACTTACGCATTAAGAGAGAGCAATCAAGATCATCTATCCACTTTCTTGGCTATCTTGGTTTCGCCTGTGATTTACGCTGATGCAATAATAGGTTTTACAATGAAAAGATCTGATATATAGGAAGGGTATGAAGGTTGAGGGGTCAGGGTGGAAGGTTAGTAAGTAGTTGAGTGTTGTCGTACTTCTAATATTATGATTTAGGCACCATATAGTTTCCTTTTATCCAATATGTATTAATACATGTTGCTACACTTGGTTTGTGCATTTGCTATTTTGTTGTATACTTCCTTACTTTTGCTGCATCAGTTACATTTCTTTTGAGCCGAAAGTCTATTAGAAACAACCTCTTTGACCCACAAAGGTAGAGGTAATGTCTACGTACATTCTATTCTCCCCATACTCCACTTGTGGAATTACACTAGATATGTTTTTGGTGAAGTGAGGAACGCCCAAAACCATATAAGGAGAAAACAGTCCGTGTCCCTCGTAGGAACAGTAAATAAGTGCGTAAAGAGGAGGTCCAGACCTGGAATCACACGGAATGGAATAATCTGCAGTACCATGGAAAAGAACAATAGGAGGAAGAAGAGAAACGGCATTTTTAACATTTGGGTCCTGTGCAATTACTTCTGGTGAGTATCGTCTCAGACCTTGTTCCCCTTCCATTATGCTGTGCAAGTACTAAAAACAATATCAGCGATATGTACGGGAAAATGTTGCTAGCAGTATGCATTTGGAAAAGCACTCATAGAATACCAGAAGTCAGTAATATATATACCTTAGAAAAATTGAACGGTACAAACCTCGGCTATGGAAATGATCAACAAGCTTAAGGATATTATACCTGCTCATATGTTAAAAAGTAGAGTATTAGAGATACTTCATTAGTCATTTTGTCGGTGACCTTATTAAGCAACTTATAGCTTCTGTAGCAACAATTGCTATGTACACGCTTTCTGAATAAGCAAGTAAAATTTTGAGCTCTACGAGTAACAGAAATGACATTGTTTGCTAGTTATCATGAGATTTGGAATCTAAAGAACTTCGTATATTGTTCAACAATATACATAGTATACATAGACCTTACCCCTACCTCATAGGTAGAGAGGTGGTTTCCGATAGACTCTTGATTCAAATATAGGTAGAGAGGTGGTTTCCGATAGACTCTTGATTCAAATATAGGTAGAGAGGTGGTTTCCGATAGACTCTTGATTCAAAATCTGGACTACGTTCAATTGAAATTCTTATTTCATCCAGAAATTTAAGGTATTCGGAAGACCTATAAGAAGAAGTGTTAAAGACTCTAATGGTCGAGGGACTTGAACAAGAACTGACCCGCCAGATAAACCAAAATACGCCTTTATTTGGGAGACACTCCAGGAAGCTCTCTGTTCCGCACCAGCCTCACTGATTGCCTGCTCCAAGAGAGCACATGAAGCAATATGTGCACCAGCGGATTGTCCCATTAAGTAAATCCTGGAAGAAGAAGAATAAACCACGATACTTCTTAATTAGAGGGAATTATTCATGAGAATGTAAGGAGAAAACAACTGCGCTACCTGTTAGGATCACCTCCGTATTCAGCAATCTTGTTGCAAACAAACGAGATACCTTGAGAAGCATCCTTAACCATGTCACTAATTGTTCCCTGAGGAAAATTTCTGCAAGCAATTAATGTAATGCCTTTAATTATCGAAAACTGACAAGTGGTTCCATACAAGTGCAATTGAAGGATGCATCGAATGATCCAACATATAGTATAGGCAACGTGAGAGAAACAAGGGGAGAAATAGGGAGCATGTATTACAAAACTCATACATCTAAACGATCCATCAAGCAAAAGTACATTAAGCCCCCCAAAGCACGGTTTTTCTCAGATGACATGAAATCACCTGTAATCAATGCATGCCACGATAATGTCTCTTTCTGACAATTGTTGTCCTAGAAGAGAACCCCAAGCTTTGTAGCTGTAAAGCAAAGAAAAAAAGAACAACTAAGAACAAAATTTTATCAAACCGTCACTGACTTGCTTACACAAGATTAGAAATGCTTTCGATGCTTATGATGCGAATGGTTTGAAGAAAATGTAACAGTTTCCACGCTTAGCGAACAGATAGAAGCTGCCATGTCATATTATCTCAGACTAGATTTTGCAACACAGGATATGCCACAGTTATAAGGATAAATGGATGTAAATGAGGGAAATGACTTAGTGACGCACCCAATGATCCACGCTCCACCTGTTACAAATGCAACAACTGGCTTTGGACCGTTCATATTTTTTGGCAGGTACAGATCAAGCCTGCACCATGAGACTTTAACCAGATATAAATCCATGGATTCATACAAGTATGCTCAAGCATCCTATGAAAATAAGTAAATTCCATAAAGTATACCTATTTCTCGGCTGATCACCATAAACAATGCCTCTGCGCACTTGACTGGAATAGAAATAGTAATATCCAACTGCATAGACAAGCATGATTTGTTAATGGACCTTATATTCTAATATATGAAGTCAACAAGATATTTAAAGTCAGGTATCCAAGATATTCCAGACCTTGAATAAAACCAGGTATAAGTAGTACTGCATAACAGCCAAGGGCAAGAAACCTGACAATCCATTTGTAGCCTATCCTGAACAAAGACAGATAATGAGAAAAAATTTAGAAAGTGCATTTTTATATATCTCAGACATTAAGACTTGAGGGGTGAATATATCCCTACAAGATTTCAACAACAACATACCTAGTGGGGTTGGGGAGGGTAGAGTCTACACAGAACTTACCCCTACCTTGGGAGGTAAAGAGGTTGTTTCTGGTAGATCCTCGACTCAAGGAAAAGTATATCAAACTAGATCGAAGAAAGAAATAATGGAAGTAAAGAAATTATAGCAAAATTCTATAGAAAGAATGACAAAGCATTCTGGAAAAAAGAAAAGGAGCAGTAACAACAACATAGTGTGCTAATCGAAGTACAAGAGACTATAGACGATAACATAAATCAAAGGACAAGAAACATTTGGAGAAATACTATGACTACTAATATGGAAAGATAAGCAATACAATGCTCTACTACCTACTAACCTTCTACCATAATACATGTCCTCCACGACCTCCTATCTAAGGTCATGTCCTTGGTAAGTTGCAACTGCATCATGTCCAGTCTAATCATCTCTTCCCAATACTTTTTCAAACTACCACTATGGCTATACCTCTCCTGAACCCATCCAAAGCCAAGCTCTGACACCTCCGCGTTGGGCATATGTACATCTCCTCTTTACATGCCTGAACCATCTCAACCTCCTTTTTTGCATCTTTTGCTCCACCGAGCCCACTCCTACCTTGTCCTAGATATCTTCATTTCTAATATGCCTTATGGATTTCGATTTCTCAAAAAAAAAGTATATATTTCTCAAGATTTTGATTTCTGCTTCTATTCAAAGTTTTTCTTATTCTCATTCATGGGTAGCTAGTAGGTTAACCTGACAATAGCTAGTCACTCATTACCGAAGATTACAATATCATAGCAATTCTTCAGTTTACTTCAGGAGAAAACAAAGAAAAATATAGGAACAACAAGTCCAAGCAACCATTTTAATACAACGGTAAGCCAGTGATGTGCATAGACACCAGTGATGTGCATAGAGACCATACTTGCTTACCCTGATAATGGACGAGCTTAAAAACACAATAAAAGATATCACATGGTATATTAAACTAGCTAGGTGTCAACTAAAATCTAGAACACTTGAGAAGCACCATAAAGAGCAACAGTTTTAGGATAAGTAGATGTAAGACTAACTATATGGTCAACAAATTTAACCAACATAAGAAGAGTGACATTGAGGAGACCGTAGACAGGTTTGTAATGCCTGAATGCAAACAATTCAGATATTTAAATTCCATGTTTACGAGATACTAGGATTTAAGACAGAGATTCGATAATAGGATACGAGATATGAAGATAACAGTCATAACACAGATTCATAATAAAATAATTGAAATGGAGAAGTGCTAAACTGAGTGTTATGCAGTAGAAGACACCTAATAAAGTGAAAGATAAGTTATAGAAAAGTGGCAATTAGAACTTTGTTCATAGACATGCAGGTCATGGTGTTTTCGTAGCATGTAAGTAGAGGACAATAATGTTTCGTTCTTGAATGAATTTCCCGATCAAAATTTCATTTCCATCTCAGACAAGTTGAAATAACCGATTTGAAGGGTTCTAGTATTGTCATCTAAGATTGGAGGAGAAAGGTACAGAAGTTATAGAAACATCTCAGACCTAGGGCAGTAACATGAGACTTGGCTAGAAGACGAAGGAAGGGTTAGAGATTTCAATTTGCAATGACGCTAACGGCATAGACAAGCTCAAAGGTTTACCATATTCAAAGAGTTGCCTAGAAAATATTTCAATGACATTGATTGGTTAACAAAAACGGTTAATATTAAAAGGGTGCTAGGCATTCTAAAAGCTTATCATGAAATGGTAGGGTGAAATGAAACACTTGTCTGAAAAGCAATGGAGTGGTTTCTTCATAATAAATATGTAGCCATTTGCTAACGACCAAGATATAAATGAACTAAAACTGTAATGGATCACAAATTTGAGCAATTTCAATAGTATAGAGGCGAATTTGGATCTTTTCCCTTTCAATAATCAAAGTTCAAAACTTTAAGCATTTCCCAGGAGACAACCAATAAAGAAACTCAAATTTAAACAAATTCAAACATGTAAGCAATAAAATCATTATAACCAGAATAGAACAACAACTATGGCTCAGTCTCAAACAAGTCGTTGTCGGCTATATGAATCTCCACTTCTTCATTTAAGCTCGTTTCATGTCATCATCATCATCATCATACTAAACAAAACCATTATAACTAGAATTCAATAACTACACCTCAGTTCCAAACAAGTTGAGATTGCCTATTTGGATCTTCACTTCTTCCACTTAAGCTCATTTTCATATCATCGTCATACTAAACAAAACCATTATAACCAGAATTCAACAACTACATCTCAGTTCCAAACATGTTGTTATTGCCAGTGTGAATCTCCACTTCTTTATTTTAAGCTCATTTCATATCACCACCATCGTCATACTAAATAAAACATTATAACCAGAATACAAATATAACTATAACTCAGTTCCAAACAAGTTGAGAGAGGCTACATGAATCTCCACTACTTCTTCTAAGCTTCATTCATATCATCATCATCATACTAACTCAAAAATTATAACCCGAATACAACAACTAGACCTCAATTCCAAACAAGTTGAGGTCGGCGATATGAATCTCCACTTCTTCATTTAAGCTCATTTTATATCATCATCATACTAAATAAAACCAGCATACAACAATATCGCCTCAATCCCAAACAAGTTGGAATCGCCCATATGAATCTCCGCTTCTTTCATTAAGGTCATTTTCGTATCATACTATCATCATCATACTAAACAAGCCATTATAACCCGAATAAAACAACTACACCTCAATTCCAAACAAGTTGGGATCGGCTATACTAATCTCCACTCCTTCATTTAAGCTCATTTCATATCATCATCATACTAATAAAACAAGGATACGACAACCGCGCCTCAATCCCAAACAAGTTAGGATCGCCCATATGAATCTCCGCTTCTTTCATTTAAGGTCATTTTCATATCATATTATCATCATCATACTAAACAAACCATTATAACCCGAATACAACAACTACGCCTCAATCCCAAATAAATTCGAATCGCCTATACAAATCTCCACTTATTCAATTAAGCTCATTGCAAATCATAGTCATCATACTAAATGAAACATAATAAACAGAACACAAAGAAGTATTACCCGAGATATCGCAATAGTGTAAAGCTATGCCTAGTTACAACATAAGTATCAGAAGCAGCCCTTCCCATTTCTTGGCGACAACCTTCAACAGCTCCAGACAAGAGGGAGTTTGCACTGGCGATACGCCTCCTCCTCTGCTGCTGCATAACAGCATTGGACAACGACGAAGAAGAGTAACTAAAAGCTCTAGAAAGAAGGGGTCTTTTCTCAATCTTTGAATCATCATCATCTTGAACAACAAGGACTGTTGATGAAGAAGAAGATGAGGGTTCTGATCTGAGTAACATTGTGTCAGCAGTAGCAGAGGATGTTGGGATCAGCATTGATGGTGGTGAATTGGGGTTAGAAATAGGAAGAAGGTTTTGGGGTTGCATTAAAACACAAAAAAACAAACAAACAAACAAAAAGATTTGATTTTGAGGGGAAAAAACAAGAAAATAATGTTATCAAGAATCAAAATTAACAGGTTGGATTTTTGTTGGGTTGTTCTGGATTGGGGGATGGGAAGAAACAGAGAGGTATGGGTGGATCATGATTCCATTATCTCCATGAATTATTGAATTCATAGAGATTTGAGAAAATTTTGTGCTTTTTTGTTGACAGTTACGAGTTTTTCCAGAGAAGAAGAAACAATAATGGGGACAAAAAGTTGGTTCGGTCAGGGCTAATTTGGTTCCACTTGGTTGTGTTATCATGAAATGCATCCCACCGGGACATGATCCAACAACATTAATCAATTGCCTTAAAAGCTTCAATTGTCTTAAAAGCTTTCGTCTATTATGAAAGAAGGAGGTCGTATGTACGCAGTTTAACGTCTATGTTTAAAACATAGATCTATTGTTTTTGAATAATCCATGATGAGCGTCGAAAGTTGCATTGACTAACTGCTACTTCACAATTATAAGAAGCACAGATAGTTTAAAGAGTCATTTTGCTTTATTTCATCATAGCCCAAAGTCAAAAAATAGTAAATCTTTAGCTCCATCCAACTGTGAAATATCACCGAGACATGATCCGAAAAATATAAATCAATCGAAAATTAGTATATAGTCGAGTGATATCTAGTTTTTGAATCAGTATGATTATTGTAATTCTCCTACTATTTTATTCTTCGATTTGGTATGACCTATTATTTTCTTTATTTCAATTATCAGATTTTTTTGTTGCTTCTTGTGTTTATTTAAATTATTTTCTTTGTGATATGCTTTATTAATTGAGATGAGAGATCTATCAAAAATTAAGGGTAAAACTATATATACATAATCCTGTTTAAACTCCATGTGGGAATTTATATCAGATACTCCCTCTCTTCCAAATTAGTTGAATTATTGATATTTTTAATATTCAAAATAGTTGAATTATTCAAAGTGCAAGATGACTGTTTGAAACTTTTTCCATATTTGGTATATCATTTATTGAAGTTTTTTATTTTTTAGGAGATAAATTATAGTATCTATTTATAATTTCAGAAAGGGGCAATAATGAAAAGTATGATGGATACTTTATCTTTGAATATTTTTTTTATAATACGTGTGTAATACCTCATAAATTAAGTTAAAATATGAAATTTAAGGAGCTATTTATGCATTTGGGATAATTTTTTCAAAAAAATTGTATCGAGATATCAAACATCATATGAAAAATCAATTACCACACATAGAAGAATTAAAAAGGTGGAGATCAAATTTTGTTTTTAACAGTGGCACATTAGATAGATATCTCAGAGGCCCAGATAAGCCCAAACAGTTAATCTGGAAACAAAAACCAGAGGCCCAAATCCAGGTAATTCATTGGGCTTTTGGTATTGATTCCATATTTCCATGTCAACCCGGTCCAAAAACAAGAAATTACCTTAAACTAATTTAGTTGACTCTAAAAATATAAAATAAGACAACTTTTTGCTTGTGACGCCCAAGACAGAAGGCGGAATGATAATGGAGGGTCGAAGAGACAGATTGACAGATTTCTAAGCTAGTAATCTATTGAAGAAGCGGTGTATATGAAACATGAGGCAAATCCTATAGTGGAAAAAGAGAAAATATTGAAGTGTTATATACGATAGAACGCAAGTTCATATGATACTTGTATTTTTAGTGTTGGAGACATGTAGCCCAATAGACAAATTTGTAAGATTTGTTCGGCCAAAACATACAATACGTGTCATGAGTTTGGATTGTAACAATTATACATATCAAAGACAAACTCTTGTGATACAATGTTGAGGCGAATCTAATTGAGGATGTTCAGTCCTAGAGCAGGCGTATATGACCCTTAAAAAGTAAGACGATCAATAAAAGTGGATCGAGAAGATAGATAACATCCTAATTATATTTTGCTTATGATAAATCTTTTTAAAAATAGATTTTTAATTGAAGATAAAATTAATTATTTTTTTCATTTTATCCTTATTAGAAATCGTTCTTGAAGACTAGAAACACTTCAATTATAAGGTGATAACATTATAAAATGGAGTAAATATTAATTAATAAAGAAATATTATATCTTGACATAAATAAAGATAAAATAATTAAAAATCCTCATAATTAATTTTTTTTTTTAAAGATCTTATAAAAGAAAAGAAACAAGTTAGATAATTTGAGACATTAAAAAAAAATTAATACAACCTCCAACCCCCACCCCCACCCCAACCCCCAAACGATAATAATTGATTTGAGCGAGGAATCCGAATATATTAAAGGATAAAATGCACACCAAGACTTAATCAAGATTATATGTACATTGCAGTTCAATATGCAAAAGTTTTAAAAAGAGATAGTCGGAGGGCGGACTGACGAGAACATGTCAAATCATATATATTGTCAATAAATTTTTGAACATCACGTGTGTGTATATATTTATATGATATTTGCGATAAATATTGAAAGGTAAATTCATACGAACCTTTTGATTGTGTAATAAATAATTTGATTGCATGAAATGTTTGTATCTAGTTTAAGATTAAAACCGAAGAGTCTCAATTCACTTATTTATTTTATTGCTACTTAAATAAAGTTGAATAACTTTTTATGCTAGTAATATTTAACAATTTTTGTGAAAGTAAGTGATTGATGGATTTTCATAGCAGAGAAAATTGTTAGTAAATCAAATCTCAAGTTACTAAGCATCGTTATCAATTAACTTTTTTTAGATTATTCTTTTTATAAAGAAGAAGATCGATAGATTTTTAAAAAGACGACATCTGTTATTTGATTTTAGACAATTTTTACGTCAATTCTCACAAACCGACCCTCTATTCCAAACAATATATATGATTCCAAAAAAAAAAACAAGTAATGGCATATATTTTATGAAAAGTTAAAGTAACTGAATTAGATTCATGGATGAATAATTCTAGAATTATTGGAATTGGCCTAATTAATTTTTAAAGTTAGTTAAAACTCACTAGCTAAAATTGTATCAATATAATGTTCTTACAAAATATTCCTGGCTGGCTAATAGTAGATGGTATAAAAGAAGATCCATAATTGCTACTACTAATCTTCAAATATAAGTAATTAAAAAGGCATAATTGTGACAGAAACATTTGCTAATTTTTGACTATAGACATTTCCTCTTTCCATATAAGAAGAAAATTGACTTGAAAAAAAAAATAGAATAATGAATTAGGGTGTGTTTGGCAGGAGAAAAATATTTATAAATCATATATAAATAGCTTGAAATAATTTTTTGTTCATACTTCAGACTAATTGCCTTCTCCGCACCCCGCTCCAACACACTCCACCTTAGTAACAACCCAACTAGTTAGCGATATTGTTTGCTTTGTATCTTAATTAGGCCTTGGTCCTTATGGTTTTAAAACGTTTCACTAATAGGTAAGACTTGTTTACTTTTATATTCTTTTGTCGATGTGGGACTTCAGATCTTTAGGGGCTCAGTCAAATCTTAAAATTTATAAATTCAAAATTTTAGTTAGTCCTTTTAAGTAATTGAGTTTTAAATTAATAATTTCTAAACTAATAATTATAGAAATTCAATAATTTTTTAATGTAAATATAAAATTTGAATCAAAGCTATACCATAGCCCCACCCACTCACCTTTGAGTAATTATATATTATTTTTTAAAAAATAATATATTTTATTTATTTAAACATCATTAAATAAATAAATCACTTATTTTTGTTAAAAAAATAAATATATTTTCCTTCGAACCAAACACACTCTTATTATTCCCTTTGAGAAAAAGAAATTATTAGACAAAATAGATGAAGACAAATGGCAATCAAACCAACATTCTCAATATTTATTGAGAATAATATGTTCTTTTTCCTCATCCATACAATTCCATAAGATTATGATTCTTGATACATTTATTTACAAGAATCAGAATTTTATGACTAGGAAAAAATAATAATAATAGTATTTTACAGTACTACAATAAGATGAAATATCCTTGGAACATCACAGCATTTTCTTATTCCAAATTATCGGACACTAATTAATAATAATTTTAATTTCTTAGGGTCTAAGTTTATATATATATGTCTTGTTTTTATTTAGTGTCTTTAAAAAAGAATATCGCTTTTATATTTAATAAACTTTTTAATCCTATATAACATCACATGCGATATATGATGAATTAGGTTTTAGGCCTAACTTACACCCCAAAAGCTAGCTTAAAGGCAGGAGGATTTCCAAAGCCTTATAATGAGACCACCCATCTCATTAACCACTAATGTGGGACTTTGTGTCTCAACACCCCCCTCACGCCCAATGCTTAACATTTGGTGGACAATTTTTTCGGGGACCCAACGTTGGATGAGACGAGTCCTGCTCTGATACCATGATGAATTAAGTTTTAGGCCTAACTCACACCTCAAAAGTTAGCTCAAAGGGAAGAGGATTGTCTAAGCCTTATAAGGAGACCACCCATCCCGTTAACCACCAATATGAAACTTTGTGTCTCAACAATATATACATAAAATAGAACACTTGGTATATTATTTTAAACCACATAAATGACGATCAACATATTTAAGATTAATACATTGAAAAGCTTTAAATTTGCCAATATTTTTTATTTAGATATTAAAACTATGATTTGTTCTAAATAAATATTTAAACACATGATAAAGTGATATGTTGTTCCCCGTGTTCTAAAATATGATTGTATATGTAAGTTAACAATTAATTAAAATATATCATTGCTTTTAATTATACAAACTAGCCTCACAAGTCGTAGATATTTAGGTTTGTTCGAATTGAGAATGACGTGTATAATTAAAAAGATAACATATGTTCTTAGTTAGCATATCAACATATAATTTGAATTAAAAAAAAATATTAGTCAAAACTTTTGCTATGTAAAATGTCTAATATAAATACTTTATCATTCATTCATATACTAAATTATAATAAAATGTTTGGGTCCTGATATTTTTGAGACAAAGGTATTCCAAAAGCACATCTCTATATCTGTGAGATAGTGATAAGATTTGTGTGCACTTTTCTCTCTCCAAATTCTACTTGTGAGATTATGCTAAGTATATTATTGTTGTTGTACAGTTCTAATATAATGTCTAAATAAAATTCATTTTCAAATATCAATATATTAAATCATATACATATAACTTTAATTTACCATCAAAGGATGTAGTACAACGGATTGTGTTGCTCCTCCCTTAACCAGGGGGTCTCAAGGGGGAGCCACTTGACTGTAGCCGTAGCGAAAGTGAAATAAAAAATAAGAACTTTCTTGACCGTTCATGTAATGGAACCCTATACGGCACAATTCAGATATAGTTAAGCTTCAATGTGGACACCAGACACTGAATGAAAAATTAAAAAAAAAACTTTAATTTTGTATTTTTCATTCAGACATGTATTAGGTGGCTAGGCACTAAAAATTATAAAAGATTATGGTTCTTAGAACACGTGTATTCAAGAATCTAATCCATAACCTTCCATGTTCTTTCTAAATTATGGAGTAGGCATACCAGAATAAAGCAAAGAATAAAAGCATATACTTAAATAAAATTCATGGTAGACATAAATTATGCTACTAAAAAATTTTTTTTCTAAAAAAATTAAAAATTTCCTAGAAGTACATTGAAAAAAAGCATATGCTATAAATGAATCATCTATCCATATATATCCAAGAATTGAGGGTATTGAAAAGATGTGTTGTTAATCCATTTAATTTTAAAAGTAAAAACTCGTTTTAGAGGAATTTTCATATATAATCATTCAAAAATGCTTTGATTATGCTTCGCAGCTATAGTTTGAATAATTACATTTCACAGCTATAGTTATAGCAGTGTTTGTATAATTAGCGCAACATTTGTATACATTTATATAATTCACAATTATTGTATAACATTTGTATATTTCTCTATGCAATTCGTGCATAACATTTGTATGATTCGCTTTACAATGTGTAGTGTTTGTATATTTCGCTATATAATTTAAGTCGCACACAATGTTTGAATAAATAGCGTGAATTATACAAAATTCAAACTGTAATTATAGATACATATTTTTCGCGAGTCGTAATTAATGCAAACAATAGCTGTATTAGCTAATTAACTAGTATACGTTTGCTTATCCGCATATATAATTTTTTCTTTTTATATACTTTTTTAAGTCGAGGGAAATATAATTAGGGATATTCTTTTATTGATATATATGTATGGCATGTAATCACAATCCAAGAATCATATGCTTTAAGAATTTGATTACTTTGAAGCTTAAATAATACATTATATATTGTGAAATTGTGATGTGATCATTTTCATATAATGTTTGGCCAAGAATTTGGCTTTTGAGTGAAGGAATAGAATATAATTATTGTTATTTTGAATTCATGCATTTTTGATTTTATTTTTTTGGTCAAGAGATATCATGTTGCATTATAAAGAATCATTTTTTGTCATTTTTTCATATTCTACGTACCATATAAGTTAAATTATATGTCTCATTCGATACGTACAGTTATTAAGTAATAATAATTTTGATCATGACAATGTTATTGTTTTTTAAGAGAATCTAATATACGTGCGAATCAATATTAACAACCCATTTTTAGGTATATGACATCACGTTATTTTAGAAATGTTGTTTTAATCCAAGTTATGATTCCCAAGCTTTAAAATTTCAAAAATCGAGAGCTACTTGCTCCAAATATAAAAAACGAGCACAAGCGCAACAGAACCTAGCCCTTTGCTATATATTGCAAAGTTTTGTGGGCTCTGTCGTTAAATTTGTTTATGTTCACTAATCTGATTCTTATCATGATAATGAAAATCAATATCTTAGTTAAATTTTTTCAAAAATTCAATTCGAAAAGGTAAAGTATTTTTAATTAACTGTCCGTTTGTGACCATTTAGGGCACAAATAGGCAAATAGGAGGGGTCAGGGTGACACTAAATTGAAAGACAATGTTCCTTTAGGTTTAACCTAAATGGATTCCACATATATAATATGATCATGTAAAAGTAATAAACTCAAAAAAGACAGTCAATATCCAATTGAGAACTTTCACTAAATGTACTGTCATCTTTTTGTTTCTTTGTTTGTTGTTTTTTTCTTAATTTTTTTTTATATATTTGGACGAGGAGTCTCGGAATAACTGGTAATATCATTGCCATCTAATCACAAGTTCAAGTCTTAAAAACAGTCTCTAGCATAAATGTATGGTAAAACAGTGTATGGTACAATAAATCTTGTGGTGGAGTCCTTCTCCAAATTCTGCGCATAGCGAGAACTTTAGTGCAACACACTTATCCTTCAAAATTTATATATTCAAAAAATTATATGAAAAATATTACAAATCAATATGACTAATGATTCAAGAATGTTTTTAAACTAATAACACTTTAGCATAAAATAACCTATAAGAAATAGTATTTAAATGTCTCAGAGATATTACATTCTTTGAGGCATTTATAATACATGCTAATTTTAAACTAGTCAAGATATTTCGATGAAATGTACGTATACTTTATCACTATCTTATAAAAATAAAAAATTTGTTTCTGATAAAAAATTTATTTCCAAAATATATATTTAGAAATATGTAATGATTACAATTTACATGCGTGGTGATATATATTTGACAAGATATAATTCGTACGTAAGAGGGCCTATAATAAATACACCAAACATACAAATGCAATCCTACTCATCACCATGATTCTACATACTGCTTTCTCATTGGTTTAAATTTATACGATCGATTGATACGCAAAATAGCATGAAATATCTCAAAGTTAAATTTCGAATATAATTTATTTGGTTAACAATATAGGTTTGTGCGCAGGATAGTATGGAATATCTCAAAATTAAATTTTCAGATAAAATTTATATTTTATTTGATTGACAGTATAAATTTTATCTCAGACTTAATTATGACTAAGTATCCCACTTTATTCCATTTAATTTAATCATTTTATTCCATCTCTCGGTAAAATAAATTATAATGCTAAAATTATAATCTCAAAACTATAATTCCATATTAATTTAGTCCATATACCAAACCACCCCTAAGATAATATATAGCCTCATGCCTATTTTTAATGATTTTTTCTCCTATTTTATGTCTAATATATTTTTTTCTAATTTTGCTAGTGATAATGCCTTTCACCAAACTAATTGTTCCTTCATTATAAACCCTTCACTTCGAATAATTTAATTTATTGAAATGTTTGTACTAAAGTGACAATATTTTGGAACCTCAACGTCACCTTATATATTTTTCTAGGACGTCATATCATTTCTTTTTTTGATAATAGAGTAATTTCTTAGCGCGGTGTAAGATTTTTGGTCGGATAAATATTCTTTTCTTAATGTATTAAAGAGGGTCTCTCTAACCGATAAAAAGTGGTGAATGTTCACTCACAGTCATTCTTGGCTCAGGTTCGATAACACAATTCCAGTAAGAGTTGGTAGCTGGGCACTGAATCCCTTTGGACCTAGAAAATGTGTGACACTAGATAGGCTCCTTACATAATCAATAAGTTCATTCTTTTATTCTTTTTTATTTATTGAAACATATGATCATCTTATTTAAAAAAAACTTAGACGATTCATAAAAATAACACACATTCATTAAGTCAATTATATTCCAGATTAGCCTTTTTTTTTCTTTTTCACTAATTATTTTCTTTTAGCATATAAAGAACAACATGGAATATATATGTGTATATATATTATTCCCTTTCAATCATCCAAATAATGGTGTGTGTGTATATATATATATATTCTACACATTTATATTATATTATATTATATTATATATATCTACGTATTGAAATAGTTATTCTTCACTTATAGAGAGGAACAAATTAAGTACTTGTTCCCTAGCTACTTGCAACAACTTGACTTAATATTGTGTACTTCTTTGCCTATCAACCTCAAATTAAACTCTCAAAAGAAAAAATGACTCGATTTTGACATTGTTATATTTGGTATTCAAAATTTACTTGTTTGATTAATTCAAATTTTGATAGTTTTAAGGAAAAAATATTATCTGCTGGTTCTTTGGACTAATTCAAATTCGCAATGTGTATGATCGTTTTAAGGAAAAAGCATAATGTATGTTAGGAATTCCTTGAAGATAATGCAAACACAATTATTTTAATTCTTTTTAAGATTTTATCAAGTGCAACATTAAATAAAATAATAGATAATATTATATTCCTTTCTAATCATCCAATGGGATATTCCAAATTTTGTTAGGCAGATTGAATAACGATTCAACCCGATTTAAGTACTTGTGGAATTATAATTGGACAGAAAAATAAATAAC
>JAOTQR010000086.1:5083567-5100231 GCA_025774065.1 Solanum ossicruentum
ATTTGTTGACTAACAAATTAACATGTGTTTTTCCTTTGTAATCCAATTTGTTGTATAGGCAAGAATCAACAAAAAATAGATTGAAACAATGTATAATTACTCGTGAATGGTAGACTTCCGGCATAATAATTATTTGATGCTCATCCATACTTATATCCATCAAGATTTTATTCCCAAATAATCACTTAAATATCAACCATAGTATCCCTAAATTAATTAACTTATTATATACTTAATTAATTAAGTGCATATGCTTAGTTTATAGTACTACCTTTTGCAGATTCATTAGACGTAAGTCGTCATTATAAATTGTTTATTAAAAATAATTAAGATGATCTTAGAAAAGAGAAAAATTTAGATATCAATATATTATTAAATTTAATAATTACTAATTAATTAGATTCATTTAGAATCTATTCCCAAAACCAGTACTTATTCTCAATTATGGATTCCATTAATTAAATTTTCTCATAATATGTCATTAATTAATTAGTACTTATTCTCAATTATGGATTCCATTAATTAAATTTTCGCATAATATATCATTAATTAATTAGTTGGACGGTTAATTAATTAAGTACTTAAGTTTATCACATGTGCATGATAATTTACGTTTGATTTGTCAATAGAAGAACTTAACATTCTTTTAATTGTTCTAGATATATTAATGCAGATTCATTTTGATTTAGCTTAATAATTTATTCTGGAAATTTTTAAAATAAAAATTGGCAACGGGTAAACTTTTTTCGTAGATAAATAGAAAAAATCATCACTAATTCTATTTAGCATTAATTAGCCATATAGATTACCAAAAACTAGCTAAACATCATTTTTAAAAAATTACATCGATAAACATATACTAGTGAATTAGTTAATATAACTATAACTTGAATTAATTACAGTTTGCGACAAATATCTTGTTGTAATTATAATTTGAATTTTGTATAATTCGTGCAATTATACTATACCTATGCGCAAATCAAATTGTATAGCGAAATATATAAACATTGTGAATTGTATAGTGAATCACAAAGACATTGTGCACGAATTATGTAACAAAATATACAAAGTTACAAACGCTATACAAAAACTCCGAATTGTATAACGAATTATATAAACATCTATAAATGTTGCGCGAATTATACAAACATTTATAAAATTGCGAGAATTATACAAATACTGTTATAATTATAATTACAAAATATAATTATCTAAATTATAACTATGATATATAATTAAGATATTTTTGAATTGTTATGCAAAAATTCCTCTTTTCTTTTGTGGCCTACACTTGCATATGAGATCACTCCATGTCTAAATAAATAAATATATCCCAAAAAAGCAAGAAATTAAAGTAAACGAGTAATGTAAAGTAGTGTCGAAAAAGATGGGGCATTTTTACCAATCATACCAAAATCATGATCATGTTTATATATATACTTAATAGGTTTTCTTAGAATATATTATTTGAGTAAAAATTATTGAATTAGGCTGAATCTACAATATATATACTATTTTATATTAGGCTCTTGCTTCGGCAAAAGAAATATATATATATATATACACACATTTTTGTATTGCACCAACTTATGAATTATACGTTTTTGTATTTCTTTGAAAATCTTGATGTAACCCACAATTTCTGGTAGTAAATTGCTTGCTCCAACTGTAACAACCCATCTTAAAATAATAAGCCTTACATCAGCAAAACATAGGAGAGATGTTAGGTATATAAGTAAACAGACCTTACCTATTAGTGATACGTTTTAAAATCGTGCGGACCTAGGCACAAAGCGAACAATATCACTAGCGGGGTGGATCGTTATAGATGGTATCAGAGTCACTTCTGTGTCAGTTTTATCGATATGGGCTAGAGTTCAACTAAGTTTAGGCAAATACCAATGAGATGGGGAAATCCTCATTGCTGAATCTAGGTGAATCTCATGCGGTGGGACAAACTTCAAAGAGGACGCTAAGTCCATAGAGATGGTGTGTGTAACAATCCATCTTAAGATGAGAAGTCCCACATTGGCAAGATACAGGAGAGATGTTGAATATATAAATAAACAAACTTTACCTACTAATAACGCATTTTAAAACAGTATGAGCCTAGACACAAAGCAAAAAATATCACTAGCGAAGTAGATCGTTACACCAACTTGATCATTTGATGAATACATTGATGGAAACAATCAATTTAGCATTAATATATGAGAGATTAATTAATCATTAGGTCAATTCTATCACACATTAGAGAGAAATTAAGAGCCATAAAAGGTCTCTTTTTCTTCCCTAGAAAATCAGTCTTTTCAGTCTAAAGTATATAAAGATAAAATAGTAGTCCTACTTATATTGGAAAAATTTCACTTAAGATAATTCTTTTCCAATTAAATAATAGCACATAAATTAACATTTAAAAATTGCTTATCATGATCATTAAATGGGATGTGTTAGTTCAACTTGCACCAAATGAAACCATAATTAGTAAGTAATAATAAAATTATCTTCATATTATGATCCAGGTCACAAATTTAATCGTAAAAATATTCACTAGTACTTATATATTTAAATATAAGTTGTCTACATCATAACTTTTAAGGAGTGCAATCCTTTCTCAGATTCTATAATGCAGAATATTTTGTATACTCGACTATTTTTTGAATTTTATTTATTAGCCATATATATACATAAAAATAATAATAATAAAAAGATAAAAGGGTCAATAAATTAAAGAGTCTGTCAAAAAAATTATTTGTCGTTTACTTGATGATTGATGAGCACTGATTGAAGTTTTAAACATTGAATACCAACACTAACTTTTAATACGACAAAACACAAAATCTAAAATTTTTTGTCAATTAAAATAAAGTAAAATTTAAAATTTTTTAATCATCTTATATGTAGTGGAAATAAAGCTGGTCTAATTAGAGTTAAGCTATATGTTTATGTTAATTTTTATTTGGCCAATAAGAGCAACAATTTTAATGGAAAACTCTTGAATAAAATATTATTTAACATAAAATTCATGTTCATGTTCTTAATATAGTGTTCCCTCCTCTATCGTTAGCCGCGGATTTAGAAATTCTAATAAAGAGATTCAAAAACATGACTATTAGAAGTGTGGGGGTCAGCGTTATAAAGTTTCAACAAAGAGAACTCACTGAAACAATTGTCGGGCTCCATCTCCCAAGTCGCCTCCTCTCCAACTGGATAGTGCTTTCATTGCACCTTCACTGAAACAATTTCTTTGTTTTCAAGCTTCCGAACCTGTCTATCCAGAATAGCAATAGACTCTTCCTCAATGAGAAGTCTGGCCCCAGCACCACTGAATCAAGTGAAAGTTATATGAGACTCGTCCGGTATATATATACTTTCGAAGCATGGAGACATGAAACACAAGATGCACAGATTTAGCCAGTTACCTACTTACTAAAATTAAATATTTAAAACTTATCCCCTAATTAAATAACCATAGTTATTAAATAGTTTAAAATACTTATTTAAAATTTACGAGATGGATATTCTAGGAAAACAAGAGGACTGTTGGACTAATTCTCAAAGTGATCTAACGGGTCTTAATTGTAGAAGCATAACAATTAGTAACCAATGATGGCCTTTTCAACTAAAATTTTGTAGTCAAGTTTAGTGCACCATTTATTTGATCTCTTTTTCTCTCTCTTTTTTTCTCTAACCATCTGATATTCGAAATTCACTGACTCCATCAATAAAAATGAAACACTCCTTTACTAGCAATTTCTTTATTCCCAATGCTCGAAAGTAGCCGAGAATGATGGAATCACATCCATCACACCATATCCCACGATACTCATTTGATTTCTTCGTGATTAGTTAAATGTGAATTACGTGATGTACTTCAAACGTTATGGAAAACAAAAAACATCACAGAAAATTTACTAAAGAAAAAGAAAGAAATAAAGGGAAGTAAAGCTAGTACCATATTTGTTTTTACCTTAAAAATATACTTATAAAAGAATCAAAATCAATAATATAAAATGTAATATAACAAGTGGAATGAGCATAGTATAACCATTGGATATTATTTTAGAATCTTGTACCATTCAAAAAATTTTATATATATTTAAAAAAAATTCCCTTTTCCCTCTCCTTAAATATTTCAATATTTTTCCTCATTCCAAACACACTTCACTACTCTTCACTTGCATTTTGCCATTTTGTTTGAAGAAAAAAAAATGGTGAAATTTTCTAAACAATTTGAAGGGCAATTAATTCCTGAATGGAAAGAAGCTTTTGTTGATTATTGGCAATTGAAAAAAGATCTCAAAAAAATTCATCTTCTCAACAATAATAATGGAAGTACTAACACGAACAAAGACAGTTCTTTCTTGCGTACTCTTTGTACGTCTCTTAGGAAATTACCTTTGTTTGGACCTCAACGTCACGAACATAGGGTCATTCAAGTACTTGATCACCCCCTTCTTTTTTTTCCTATATCCTAGGTTGTTTTCTTGATTTTAACGTGGAACGATTTGGATTTTGATCGTTATTAGGTTCATACGAGGCTTGGACAAACGTTGAGCATAGGGGATTTGTATGAGACTGAATTATTGGAGCAATTTGCTGATACTGAAGCTGCAGCTGAGTTTTTCGCGCTTTTAGACCTTCAACTTAACAAGGTGAATCAATTTTTTCGAATGAAGGAGAAGGAGTTTATCGAACGAGGAGAGTCGTTGAAGAAGCAAATGGAGATTCTCATTGAGCTCAAAGCTGCATTGATCAAACAGCAACATGATAAAGGAACTTCTTCAGGCCAAAATATCAAAGAGGATGAGTCAATCTCAGCTACCATTTCTTGTGGTAACCCCTGTTTCATGTTTTCTTTATGTCTCCGTCTAATGTTGCTCGGACTCTTCAAGAAAATGTCGTTGCATGTGTGTTGGATCCTCTAAAACTACGCATGTTTTAAATATCCAACACTGGTGTGGCAATGTTTTCTCAGGGTCCGAGCAACGTAGGTTTTCATTCTAGTCCTTTCTTTTGTTTAACGTCTTTTTTTGGTTTCCCACTCGCATTGAAGCCTAGATTAATCCAAATTCTTGTCCTATAAGTCACATTAAAGAGGGAAATGCTCCCTACTAGGATTTCTTTTAATACTCAGGACTCGAACTGATACCTCTAGTTAAGGATGAAGAGATCTTATCCATCTTATCACAATCCTCTATAGTTCATTTACATTTCATAATTGAACATAGGAAGTAGTACTTTCTTGAGATATTTTACTTTTAGCAAATTTATACCACTAGACAGAGCGTCTGCTGACTTAGCTTATCGATCGTAATGAAGCAAAAAGTTTGAACTAAAACATTTTTTTGTTTTTGGCAATAGATGAAGAGTCCAACAGAGACAGAACAGAACAAGAACAGGACATTGAGAACTCAATAGATCAAGTGATACTAGACTCTCCAAGATCAGGTGAACTAGGAAATACAACTAATATCAACAGGGAAGACAACAAATTGAAGAGTTCATCTGAACGAGTGATCAATTTCCAGGGAAAAAGCTTGAAGATCCACATTCCTCTAACGAATCCAACACGAACATTCTCAGCTATAACTTATTTGCTTAGGGATGATATGATCAATCAATCCTCCAGGAAATGTGGCCCTGAAGGACGAAAAAGATTGCACATCAACAGAACGAAGCTAAAGCACGCGGAGAAGATGATAAGAGGAGCCTTCATTGAGCTCTACAAGGGACTAGGATACCTTAAAACTTATCGGTATGTTACTCAAGTAACTAGTCGTTCGATTAACAATTGATTTCCCTTTGTTAACTAAACAATTTTGACATGTTGAATCTTAACAGGACCTTGAACATGCTTGCTTTTGTAAAGATCTTGAAGAAATTTGATAAAGTAAGTAATTTTTCTTATAATCCTAACCCCACTTGAGGGTCTTTCGGAACAGTCTTACTATTTCTATGAAGTAGTGGTAAGGTCTGCTCACATTTTACCCTCCCCAGACCTTATCCTCCCCAGACCCCACTGGGCGGGTAAAATAATAGAGAGGCTATTTCCAGGAACTCTACAGACTCCACTTTGAGAAATTTCACTGGATATGCTATCGTTGTTGATGTTGTTTAAGTGCACACTAGCATCTTTTTCCATGTTTTTGGTTATGGCTGAGTGATTTTTTCATGTTTTTTCCTTCTTTTATCATAGGTTACAAACAAACAAGCTCTTCCTATTTATTTAAGAGTTGTGGAGAGCTCCTATTTCAACAGCTCAGACAAGGTAAAACTAAACAAAATCATAAAAGCCAAAAAAAAGTTCAACTTTTTCATTGTGGAAAAAGATGATCTTTTTGAACATGAAAATGTAGCAGCATGACATTGTTTGTAAACATCATAAGATTATTCTTAGACAGTAGTAAGTGGTCATATCTTTAACAACAAGTGCTATTCCACAAAAGCAACAGCTTTATAGTATTTGCTAAGATATTGTTGTCTCACACATTATATATTTATTTTGTTACATAGGTTTTGAAGTTAGCTGATGATGTTGAGGACATTTTCATCAAACATTTTGCTGAAGATGACAAAAAAAAGGCTATGAAGTACTTAAAGCCTACTCAGAAGAAAGAATCTCATGCTGTCACCTTTTTCATTGGTGAGTTTCCTCGAAAAATCACACTGTATATACAAGGTCAATTTTTTTTATAAATGACGAACCCCTTGATTTTTGAGACGAGGATTTCCAGGAAACAGCCTCTCTATCTTTATGAGTTAGTGGTAAGGTCTGTGTACATTTTACCCTCCCCAAATTCCACTGGGTATGTTGTTGATAATGAATCCCTTGATGAAAATTCTGTCTCCGACACGAACCGGAAGTATCTAGAATGAAACACCTAAGATAATTTACATAAGTGGCTTCTTTTTTAAGTTGCCACTTCTTTTATTGGATAGCCACAAAGAGTCAATCAGCATAAAAAGGACCATCTGCTGCAAAAGTTGGCTTTGAATCAGTCATTAACCACCTGAAGAAAGAAAAAAGTAGACTTAAGGGTCCACTTTTTTTTGCAGTGGAGGACAAAGAAAGCTACATTTTAGGTCATTATCATGTTATTGACCAAAAATGTTCAAACTTTAAAGAACCCTTTTAGTTGTTCAAAAGGACCATAGTGCTTAGTTTTTCTAAGGTTTGATTGGACTCTTCAAAAATGCTGAAGGTGTGTGTCGAGTCCTCCAAAAGTTACATATTTTTGGAGGATTTGACACTGGTGCGACAACAAGTTTGGAGAGTCTGAGCAACATAGACCAAAACCAAGACTGTTTATTACATGAGTATATGAAAAGTTAAAGCATCAACATAACATGAAACTTGTGACAATGGCCTAATGTTAAATTTGATATCGGCTTCTTGATTGGCTTCCGAGAACAGGTTTATTCACAGGATGTTTCCTAGCGCTTTTCATTGGATATGTGATCATGGCTCATATAACAGGGTTGTACAGACCTAAATCTGATACAATATACATGGAAACTGTCTATCCTGTTCTCAGGCAAGCGTTCGATTATGTACTTAAACTTGTAAAATCTTTGGCATTTCATCAAAACATCTAATGGAAATTACACTAATGATTGTGCAGCATGTTCAGCTTAATGTTCTTGCACTTCTTTCTGTATGGATGCAACATATTTATGTGGCGGAAAACTCGTGTAAACTATAGCTTCATCTTTGAGCTAGCTCAAACAAAGGAACTCAAGTACAGAGATGTGTTCCTTATATGTACTACGTCGATGACTGCTGTTGTCGGGGTCCTGTTTCTCCATCTAACACTTGTAGCAAAAGGGTACTCTTATGATCAAATTCAAGCAATCCCTGGCCTCCTATTATTGGTAATTTTCTTACTATTGACAAAAAAATCGATCTTTTTTATTCTATTTCGACTCAAGTATAATCATAATGACTTTTAACAGGTCTTTATTATGCTGCTGGTGTGCCCATTCAATATCATATACAAATCTAGCCGTTATCGATTCATTCGTGTTATAAGGAACATCATGTTTTCACCTTTATATAAGGTTGTCATGTTAGACTTCTTCATGGCTGATCAACTTTGTAGCCAGGTTACCTCGAAACATCAGTAAATTAAATAAACGCTCAAATTTGACCTCAGCTGACAAGTAAACACTCCAACATTGAGAGTGCACATCTAGACACCTCAAACTGGGATTCAATCGTCAACTAAATACTCTAACTCGTCCCCACTATGTCTCACAGGCATTCAATGATGACATGGCACGTAAAGTTTAAGTTGATGTCTTCAAATAACACAGTGCAAACAAGTTGAGGTGTCTAGATATACCTACTCAACATCAGAGTGTTTACTTATCAACTGAGTAGCATTTTTAGTACTATAACATATCGAACATTTTCTGATGTAATGTTTTTTGTTACTAAACAGGTTCCAATGCTAAGAAACCTTGAATATGTAGCATGTTACTACATAACTGGAAGTTACAAAAATCAAGATTATGGATACTGTATGAGAACAAAATATTATCGAGACCTCGCTTATGCAGTTTCGTTCTTGCCATATTACTGGAGAGCTATGCAGGTTTTTAACAACTCCCCTTTTCAAGATTCTAACTTTTGTACAAATTTGCATAGAAAAAACTGAATCGAAAACGATATATTTTGCAGTGTGCAAGAAGATGGTTCGACGAAGGACACAAAAGCCACCTAGTGAACTTAGGGAAATATGTGTCTGCAATGTTAGCTGCTGGTGCAAAAGTTGCATATGAAAAAGAAAAGAACTTGGGATGGCTTTGTTTAGTTATAGTCATGTCAAGTGCTGCAACTGTGTACCAATTGTACTGGGATTTTGTTAAAGATTGGGGCTTGCTTCAATGCCATTCCAAGAATCCATGGCTAAGAAATGAATTGATGCTACGACGAAAATTTATCTACTACTTCTCCATGGTACTAACTCAAACTTCCCTAAAATACTGTCGCTCCTGTGTCAGATCCTCAAGAAGTACCCCTCTTTTGAAGGAGCAGACATGTACTAGTCGTCATTTTTTCTCGAAATCTAAGAAATTTTTATGTTGTTGTAGGGATTGAACCTTGTACTAAGACTAGCATGGTTACAAACAGTACTTCATTACAATTTTGGAACTGTAGACTACAGGGTAACAGGGCTATTTTTAGCAGCCCTTGAAGTCATTAGAAGAGGACATTGGAACTTTTACAGGTGATAAGGATTTTTCTCGATATAATACTGTCAGTGTATATAAGTTAAAATGATATTTTCTCTAATATGTGCGTTGTTTTGAATTCTCTAAACAGGTTAGAGAATGAACATCTAAATAATGCAGGAAAATTTAGAGCTGTCAAGACAGTGCCACTTCCATTTCAAGAAGTAGATGAACAAGATTGAATTATTCCAATTAGCAACTTAAAAATTGAAAAAAGAGAGAATGTTATCACATTGAACAAGTTGATAAATTGTCAAATTGTTCAATATTCCCTCTTTTTTTTTCTTTTTTTTTTGTGATATTTTGGTTGGGCCTATGTAATATGTTCTATTTCTAGGAAATAATCCATACTTGTAAACTACAAAAATTCTTCTAATGTGAATGAAAATGATGCCCTATTTTTTGCATCAACCAAAAAATTATTTTATGGCGCATTATACTTAAAATTTAAACTCAAGTCTTTTCTTTTTTTATTTCTTGTAATATAACACCAATAACAACAACATATCCAGTGATATCTCACAAGTGGAGTATGGGAAGAGTAGATCATACACAAATTTTACCGCTACCTCATGGAAGTAGAGAGTTCTTTCTTGTAATATATAGTTCCTTTTTAACTCATACACATAAAAAAAATTCAAATTAATAGGAATAAAGCTTAATAAATATTTAATTAAAAACAAATATATATGAACTTTTACCAATTAAGCCGCAGCTTCAGCTTCTGCTTTTTCTCTGTTCTTGATTCTTCCTTGAATGGCTATATCCATAACTGGAAACAGCAAAATCTTCCATAATTTCAATTCTTGCGGCTCTTCATCTTTTACCAGCACAAAAACCCATGTTCCCATCTGTTCTCTTCAGTTCCCTCCTTCCTTCAGACCTAGTTCCTATCATTACTGTATCAAATCCCCAAGGTAAGCTTCTATGCATCATGTTTTTTTTTTCCTAATTTCATCTTTTCTTTCATGGGGTTTGTCTTTTTTGGTTCTTTTTTGTCCCCAGTTTGTTGTTTGGTATAAAGATCTTAGCTTTACTGGTTGTCTAGCAAAATGAACTTTAATATGTAGAGTTGAGTAGTGGAAGTTAGAGTTATCTGGTAAATGTTGCTGATGGGAAATGGCAGGTGTCAATGGGATTAGTCTAGGCGTGCTTATATCAGGAGGGGGGAGTTTAGTCGTGGAAGAAAGTGAAAGGGAGTCTTGTAGTAATTGGTAAAGTATACAATAGACCCTTGTGATTGGCATTTCCTGGATCCTGTGCGTAGTGGGAGCTTTGGTGCCCCGGGCTTGCAATATTAGTTGTGGAAGAAAGTTCACATTTAAGTGAAATGGGTATAGAGGATTCATATAGTTGACATGAACTAGTTTGAGAGTGAGGCATATTGTCTGGTTTTTCTTTTTTGATTCCCAAGTTTATTGTTTGGTATAAAAATCTTAACTTTACCAGTTATCCCAAAAACTCTGAACTTTCTATGTAGAGTAGTGGAAGAAATGGTTCACGTTAAGCGGAATGAATGTAGAGCATTCATATAGCTGACTTCAACTAGTTTGAGTTTGAGGCGTATTAGCTGATATTGTTGTATTATGTGGAACGTAGTAAAATTGAGGAATGGAATCGAACAGGCTCAAATTGGCTGGAATGGATATAGATGATTTGTATTGACAACCCCAAGTATTGTTGTAGTGGTAGTATTTGAAGCTTATGGGGTTGAGATTTAGTCTTTTTGAGTTATTGCGTTCTAAATTAATAGTTTAAACATATTAAATGAATTTCTTTAGACAAATACTGGGTTTGAAGAAAAATTACAGGGCTCCGCCGAATCCGTTTTCCACTCAAGCTCCGCCCATGGCTGGTGTACATGTAAAACCTAGTTAAGCTGGGTCGTGTGGATGAAAGGGGTCCAACTGGAGCTAATTGTCTGTGAGGATATGTATAGCTGACCACAACTAGTTTGTGATCGAGGTGTAGTAATTGTTTAATACTAGGTAGAGCACATGAGGATTATGTTGGTTAAAACGCTATGTTTATGTTTTATTTTTATGTAACAGTTCAAGTACTATTTATGGGAAGAGGAGAGCATCAGAACATTTGTTCCGGCTTCCAATCATTTCTTGTGTAGTGGAAGATAGTTCTGAAACACAAGCAGAATCTGTGAATTCGTCTGCTTCAAGTGATTCTTCAAAGGTACTGTTTTGCCGTTCTTTGCTTGCCTTGTGAACTTTTTCCTAATGATTTTGGATATCAGGACCACCGGCTAGGGGAAATCGTTGCCACCATGAGCTTCTAGAGTCTAAACACTTCGGTACACCTTAGCAGTGGAGCACCAATTAATTAGATACAAAAGTACTTTGATGGGACTTGAATTTGAGACATCTTTGTCTCTGTATCTCAACTGGTTCAAGCTATCCTTGGTTTATGATTGCTCTTTGCAAATGAGTTGTTTTGTCTCTCTGTGGGTTAGTTTTCTGCAATGTTAAGTTTTCTCCTCCTGGTTTACGAGATTTTTATGAAAAGATTGGCTCTTGATGGATGGTTGTCAGTTTCACTTAGACTAGATACGTTTTTTTCAGATTAGAGTTTTACACCCCTTATTTAGTGAAGAATGACTAAATGCTGTAAACTGTAGTTGCAAGAAAAGAGAATCTCTAATTGCCTTTTGGCCACTCAAGTATCACTTTTTTCCGGCCGAAGGAGTGATGACAAAATCCCCTTTAGCTGCCTTCTCCTGAGGAAAGAAGTCATAAACAATAATGAATTGCTTATTCTACTATACCACCATAACTCAATTGTGCTCTCATTTCTTTCTTCTCTTCACAGAGGCAAAATTTGAAATCTAAATTTATCAAATAAAGGGAAATATTTCTGTTGAGAAAAGGTTAATAGCAAATTGTTGTGATCTCAGAATATGTTGTTTCCATTTCTATTCTTTTCGCTTTCTTTTTGTTTCTTCTTTATCTCTTGCCATTGGTATTTATGTGTTTTGTTAGCTTTTCAAGTGTCCTAGTTCAGTTCCCTTTTTGGATTTCTTGTGTTTCTTTTAACATTTTCTGTGTATTCTTAATGAGCGGGTGCCTTCTCACAGGAATCAGGCTTAAACCTGAAACTACCAAGAAGAAGTCTATTAGCAACTTTCACATGTAATGCTTGTGGTGTTCGATCTCAAAGACTCATAAACAGATTAGCATACGAACGAGGGACTGTGTTTATACAGGTACTTAGGGTTGAGCATATAGTGGTGCTTTAAAAGTTTCGATAATTGCAAAACAAAACTAATTTTCTTGTAAGATAGCAAAGTCCAAATAATCTCTCTTAATTATGTATGTTAACGAAAATATTTTAGGCTAGAAGTGTTAGATGGATGAATAATCCATTGAAGGTATTAGTGGGTAATCTTCTTAGTAGCACTTGCATTATACGGTGCGTCATTTGTTCTCCTCAATTTGAACTATTTCGCCTAACAACATTTGGCTAAACATGTAAGTTTTTCAGGCAGTGCTCGCCATATCTGAGCAGTTCAATTGTGGAGGACATATGGGATCTTTAATCCCTACCTTAATGCATGAATTTTTTTTTCTCATGTGCGTTTTTCCATAAATGGGGTAACAAACCTTTTAGACTGCTGTGACTTTCCTAAGTAGTATGAGGGATGCTAATGTTGACGATTCGTAACATATATGATTCAGAGTTTAACAACTATAGTTCTGGATTCAGATATTTGACATCTTGTTTGCATGAATACTTCTAAGACCTTACTGAAATCTAAAATCAAAACCTTCCATTTTTGAGTCTTTGCTATATACATAGCTGTCTTATATATGCCTCTGTTTTCTTTGTTTTTTTAATTATTGAACAATATTTAAGTCGACTGGATCGCGAGTGTCAACTGAAGATTCTCATTTCAGTGTTCAGGGTGCTCTCAGTATCACAAATTAGTTGACAACCTTGGACTTGTGGTTGAGTACAACTTCAAGGAAGAAAGTAATATGGATCCAGACGCCAATGAAGATTGACAGAAGCTTATGAAATATATACCTTTAGGCTCTAGCAAAAGAGTAAGAGTATTGATACTGCCGTTTTGTAGGTGAGAGAAAATCAATTACATTCAATGTAAATGTCTGGATGAAAAGAATATTCAATGAGATAACAACAATGACAATCATATTCCACATTATTTCTCCTCTAAACACATAAATAGTCCCATCTCATTTCAAAATTTTCGTTCTGGTAATGAAACATATAGCTTTCCATGTAATGTCTCTGGGAATCTCAGATTATGATGGCCAAAAGAATAGTCATCGCCAAACCAGCATTCGTCCACATTCTAGATGGGCTTCCTTGCAGTAAAAAGGTTGCTCCGTTCTGCAGTCAAGCGAGAGAGAGTAAGTGAATTTATCATATTAGAGCTGTTCCTGTCTATATAGTACGTTATTTTCGAAAAAATGCAGTTACCAAATGGGAAAACGATTGAAATATTACCAAATTCAGAGTAGGAGATGGTGCTGGTGTCACATCCACTGAATCTTGGACGGTTGGTGGTGCTGGCGGGCTTGGTACTGTTGGTGCAGGTGCTGGCGCGTGATGGTGCTTATGCTTGTGCTTCCTTCTTTTGTGCTTGCCATGAGCAGGTGCTGGTGAGGGTGCTAACTCCGGTGGTGCTACTGGTGATACCACAGCTGGTGGAGGAGCCGGTGGTTGAGTGACTGGTGTCGGTGCTGGTGATGCCTTAGGCGGAGACACTGGTGGTGGTATAGGTGCTGGTGATGGTGGCTTTTGTGCTGGTGCTGGGGCTGTCTGAGGTGGCGGAACTGCTGGTGGAGAAGCAACTGGAGCAGGTGGTGGTGTTACTGGTGGCTGTGATGGACTTGAAACAGGTGGAGTTGGTGGAGGTTGTGGTGGTGGAGTCGTAGGAGCAGACACGGGGGCAACTTTAGGTGGAGGCACTACTGGAGGTGGTGCGGAAGTTGCTGGTGGCTGTGCTGGTGCAACAGGCGTAGTGGTAGTAGGTGGAGGCGTTGTGGTCGGTGTAGATGGTGATGCAGCCGGTGCTTGTGCATTAGCCATCACAAGCCAAATGCAAAAACTTGTAAGGTAAACCAACTTAGAAGAAGCCATTTTGTGCAGGATTTTGATTGTCAAGAGCTCTCTACTTATATACATCTACAATATTATTTAACTTCTAAAAAAGTAAAAGAGTTTGGTAGATATATTTTTAGGGGAAACTTAGTTTTATGTGAATGCAACAGCAAGTCTCATCATTTGTCAAAATTGGCACCAAAAAATTGTGCTTAATGTCTTTTTATGTTTCATCATAAGTATTTACAATTCATGGGAAAATATAGTGTTGGTCATCAATTGCTATCAATTACCATCTCAAGCATCAAAGGACCATTGTAGGTCATTTTTTTAAGTTAGCCTATTTTTTCAACCTCTACATTGTTACAAACAACAATAACATACCCAGTGAAAATTCCACAAGTGGAATATGGGGAGGAAAAAATATAGACAAACCTAACCACTCTCTCATAGAGATAAAGAGGCTGTTTTCAAAAAATCCTGCATTGTTAAAGATCCAATTTTTATGGTAAATAAAACTTTCATTCACCAAATCTAGGTGACTTTGGTGGTTCTCTTGTAGTTTGTTTTGGATCTTCTCATAGTTCATTTAAGCGAACAACAACAACATATCCAGTTTTATAATCCCCATTGGTGGAGTGTATGCAGACTTTATTTCCATTGCATGAAGATAGAAGGATTGTTTTCGAGTTCATTCAAGTGAAATTTACTTTATTATGAATTTTTCAGTAGAAAACGTTCTATCCTTGAGTTACGTGAATCTAGATAGTTAAAATCAAAAAACTTTAGTAGGCATCATTGCGAGGGATTCTAATAGTTCAATTGGTTAACTGTTTGAACGTCCTATCTTGAAGATAATGTTTGTTTTCCCAGCTTATAATTCTTTACCCCGTGAAAAGAAAAAGTAAAATGAGCTGATTAGGAAAGTGTTTTCCTCCTATTTTTTCTTCCAAGAAAAGCAAAGCAAAGTATGATAATACCAAATGTCATAATGTTGATCAATTTTTCAATAATGTGGGGGAAATGATTTATGGGATATGCTTATTTACTTGGCAATGCAGCAAAGGGAAAGTGGTTAGAAATTTAAATAATGTTAAATTTAACAAATTATTATTAATTGTTATTAAAATTTTGGTGTTAATACTTAATACACATGCAAATTGAATTACTAAATGAACAACAATGAGGGATGATTATTATACTAGAGTTGAGCAAATGCTGCCAACTTTCTTGCTTTTGATTTGACACTTGAGCTATGCATTGGTACCTAGTCCCAATCAAATAATAATAATAATTAATTCATCTGTCTTAATTTAATCGTCTAAATTTGATACAAACACATAGTTTAAGAAAGACGATTAAAAAGTCTTTGAAACTTATGATCTTAAACTAAAAATGCGTAAAATGTATCAAAATATCATTTAATCTTTTGATCTTAAATACATTATGTGAAAAGTTAAATTAAAGAATTGTCAAAAAAAAAAGGAGGCGTTTTTTGAGAGAGTATCAACCAGGTTGCTTTTCCTACTTTCATGTCATTCAACAATAAATGTATCAATTTCCAAGCTATTAAGCTATCTCTTTCAATGAAATCTTCGTATCCTTAAATTTACTGGTTTCTGGGAACGTGCTTCACACGTTTATTCCTTCGTACATTTGATCTTTATTATTCAAACTTTCGGAAGAATGTTGATACATACACATCTATATTATATTAATTGGAAGAAGTAGAAATTTGCTATCTTTTTTTCCGCCTCAACAAATCATTTTCTTTTCCACAAGGAATCGTGATGTCTTTCTATGGAATTGCGGGTCTCTTTATCAGCTCTTATTTGTGGTGCACAATTTTCTGGAATGTAGGTAGTGGTTATGATCGATTCAATAGAAAGGAAGGAGTAGTCTTTATTTTTCGTTGGGGATTTTCGGGAAAAAATCGTCGCATATTCCTTCGATTCCTTATAAAAGATATTCAGTCCGTTAGAATAGCCTAGGATCATGTCAAGTGGCAGCCTAGGATTGTTAGTTTTTAGGACAAATTAGTTAAATTAGGTATTAAATAACTACCTTTTTTAAAATTTTACATTTTTTTTATAAATTAAGAATTTAAAAGTTACTTCTCTAAATATTTAGTATAATATGCCATTATTTTAATTATAGCTAAAAAATTAATAATTGATAATATCATATTAGGAAAGATTAGATGAGAAGAAACTTTAGTTGCTTGGGATTTATAATACCGATTAATAATTATTAAAAAAATGTCGTTAGATCTTATAAAAAAAATGAAAAAATCTTTTCTATTTATACTTAGAATAAATTTAAAATTACTGAGTTTATGTCTACTTTTATTT